>JBAMCP010000626.1:0-12041 GCA_037075105.1 Lissocephala sabroskyi | reverse complement strand
AACTGGGCTGAGGTAACCGAAAAGCCATTAATTAATCAAAGAACTCAGAACACGAACTGAGAATACTCTTTTTCGAGAAGTAGCTTGGGATTCTATGAATGTGAAACTAAAAAGATCATAAGGAAGAAGATTCTTAATTAAGAGAGTTCTTGGTGAGCTTATAGAGAACTTTTAAAGGCCTAACAAAAAGCCTTGGGGACTCTCAGTTTTTATAAAGTAATTCTGGAATTGTAGATCTTATAATAAAAGACCTTTTTGCTGTCTTAAAAGATAAATAAGAACTGAGAGATTAGATGAGAAAATCAAACAGAGAAAGCAAATTATACGATATAACAAACACAGACTTAAATCTTCGTAGAGCTTCTTCAGATTCTTCAGTTCTTAAAGATTTGTTAGATCATGAAAAACAATTCTCATTTCTGGTATTATCTGGAATTATCTATGTAGCTTAATGGAAACCTCAGAGGAGAACAAACAGCAGAGAAAGCTTCTTGAATATGATTTCCAAATGGATCACTTTGATCAAAAAACCGTTCCTCTCTTCTTTTTGAATCTTCTTCTTATCTTCCTTCGAAATTCTCCTCATTCCCCCTTAGAAAACTCTGTAGCTTCAAGGGAACCTTAAATAAGAGCAAACAGCATAGAAAACTTCAAGAAAAAAGGTTCCCAAAGGATCACTTAGACTTCAAAACAGCTTCTTCCTTCTTTTTATATCCCCTCTTCTCTTTCTCATAACTTCGAAACTCTCCTCATTTCCCCCATAAAGATCCCGAGAGCTCTCTTTGGGATAGAGCAGTCAGCCACTCACCTGCGATTTTGGCTGATTATTTTTAATATTTCTTGATATATCGCACACATCATATATCACCCGTTAATAGCCCTCGCCCCCTCCCCTGCTCCCTCGGCCGACGGTAATGACACACAAAAATGCTGGGGTAGCTTGGGGTTTATTTTGGCAATTGTTTTTTTACGAGTATTTACGGGTAGCTGAGCACTTTGTCATTAGATCCGCACATCAAGGAGAGCGTAGTGCCAAACTTAAAGGGGTGGGGGGAGTTTTAATTATCAAACAAAAGCAAACGCGTTTCGATTCAAAGGCGGCACTGAGCGGGGCAAACTCGGCGTCACCAAGGAAGCCGATCCGATCGCTTGGTTGCCCTGCCAGGTTATTGACTGGGGCGTGGGGCGGGGCGGCCGCCCTCGGCTGACTCATCTGCCACTAATTATACCGATTGTTGTTTCTCTTCCGCCCGAAACCGAAACTATTACAGAAAGAGCTGGAGAAGCGCCCGCCAACTTCTTCGGCTGATGATCCCATAAATTGTGAGCCGCGCGTCTTTTTAACGATCTGCATATTTTGGCAACATAATTAACGGTGAAAGAATGTGAAAAGTGGCGAAACGAAAACGACACACAAAAAGAAAGAAAGAAAGCAATGAAGTGGACCGGCACGCGCAGTCGCCGCAGCCACCGTCACCATCTCCGCGAAGTTCTCGGGGCTTCGCTTCAGTCGAAAAACTCCGCTCGCCCTCGCCAGTTGGCGACGATTCCGTCGACCGCCCACTGATCATGAAAAGGACGTGACAAACTTTATTAAAAACTAAAAAAACTAAAAGAAATTAAACAAAAAGTGTTTGAGCGTTTGTGACGATGCCAGTGAAATTAAATAAATCCCAATTTATAATTCGGCTCATCGGCCTGTGGGCGGTGCTCCTTCTTTGGGAGACCGCCGCCCTCACCGTGGACAACCAGTTGGTCTCGGCCCGAAATGGTAAGTCCGGTGGACAAAGGAAATTAGAATTTCAATTGCAGCTTCGGTTTTTGTTTGACCTTTATGAATAATTCATTGGCCAGATCCCCGGCCCGCCTCCTCCGCTGGGCTGACACGCCAGCCAAATAATAAATTCAAATTTCGATTAGGAACAAAAGCCCGCACAATGGCCCCGGCATTCTAGAGCAGAGCTGGGGACAATTGGGGGAGAGCCCATAAAACTAACCTACCGTACCGGTGATCGCGCCAGAAGCGGAGCAGATCCCGTCCCGGCGGCCTTGAGAATGATGGATGACCAGGGGCGGCGGCAGTGGAGTTTGGCGGGGGGCGTGTGGCGTGACGCAATCGCTTAGGTGACACCAAAAAGTCAACAGGGCCCAGCGAAATGGCGCTCATTTTGGGGCCAGTCGAGGGGAACTCGAGCGGCCGCCGGCGAGAGCGATGATCGTTTGAGGTTCGATTTGCCGCTTGGCTTCAATGAGGCAACGCCGGCGCCAGGGCCGCTTGAGGGCCAAGAAAATGCGCCCAAATGAGGGCGCTAAGTGTTTTTGGTTGGTTCTGGAGAGATTCAGCTCGAGTTTTCGGCCAAACAGCCAAGACATTGTAGATTGATATTAAACCTTAGCCAAATAGAATTCTTTTGCTAACTGTGCTGTTAAATTTTACTGGGGTTTCTGAAGAACCTTCGTAGTATCGGCGAAGTTATCTTAGAAAACCAAGAAAAAGCAATCCCATCTTCAGGCGGAATTCGTGATCATTTAGAGAGCAAAGACAAAGGCAAAAGCCTTGGAGTTTCTCCATTTTCAAGAGCCACAAAAGTTTTAAACACAGAAGTCTCGATTTTTTTTAAAACGAATCTTAAGAATCCTTTTTTAAGACGATTTTATGGAGCCGTTTTAAAAGATTTTTCAAAGTCTTTAGAATTTGCAAACTCACTTTGTTCTCTTGATTTCTTCATCCCAGAAATGTCTAGAATTTTTTGAGACGACTCCCTAGAATTTGTTTCAATAAAATCAGGAATTTAATTTAGCCATTTTAAAAGAATATTAAAGACCATTACAATTGGCAAAGACGTTATGTTTCCACCACTCCATCGTCATCTATTAAAGCAAATCAAATCCGACCATGGCGCCCAACGGGGGGCCGTCAGCGCGGGCAAATTCTGACTGCGCTCCTGGCAGGCCGACGAATTGGCTTCGATTAATTTGCTTGCCCAATTGACCGCCCCGCTAGCGCCAACGCTGTTTGAACTTTACCAACTCCCCCCTCCCACCTCTCGCTACATTTTATTGTTGTATTGGCGTTATTTTTTCAGACTGCTTCGAGCGGATCGCTTTGGAGGCAATGCTGCCATTTGAGAAGACCTTCCGCACCGAAGACACCAACTCGCTGAAGATGTGCAAGGAGAAGTGTCTGCAGGCGGGCGAGAAGTGCCAGGCCATTTCGTTCGGGTGAGTTCAGTCGGCCTGTCAGTCGATTACCCAATCCGCCGTCCCTCTCGATGCCAACCGTTTGTTTGCCTTGGATTTTTGCAGTGTTCATCGACGCGGAAACGGCACTTGTCAGTTGTCATCGGAGCAGTACGGCGGCGGCGGAGGCAGCCGCCCGGCCGGGGTGATTTTCGATCCCGACTTTGATTTGTACACGCGAAAAACGAACTGCTTCGATCTCAGCGATAATTCGCTGCCCCCGCCGGCCACAGCCGGCCTGGGCCCCCCGGGGCCCCTCAGCTACGGCGGCGAGGTGGGCGTGCCTGTGCCCACGCCGCCGGTCCACCTGCCCAGCCGCCCAGTGGACGTGGGCGGCACGCCGCTGCTGGTGGTCAATCCCTCGCCACCCACCACGGGGCTGACCCCGGAGCAGCATCCCCTGGACCACCATGGACCCGGGCCAGTGCCCACCGTGGGCGATCGCCTGTACTTCTCCCATGAGATTTACCCGCCGCTGTACAAATACCCGACGCTCTATGAGCCCAACTACCCCTCGCCCAATGGGGATCTTTATATCCCCGGCGGCTATGCGGCCAATGCGCCGGAGGTGGAGGATCGCTTCCGCCCGCCGCCGCCTTATGCCGCGGAAGAGGAGGCTGCCCGCCCCACGCCCCATGGCCCGCCGCGCCCGCTGTTTGGCCTGGGCTACGGCAACGGCTACAGCTATGGAAGCCCAGAGCGCTACACGCCGACCTCGGCCAGGCCGCCGGCCGCGGAGGAGCGGCCCAGCTATGCCCCCCGCCCGGGCAGCTACCCTCCTCCACCGCCAGGGCCACGCCCTTACGACAGCTCTACCCCGCCCACCTATGGACCGCGGCCTAGTTTTGATCCTCACCGCGAGCCTCGCCCGGATTATACCAACCGCCCGGATCCGCCGCACGACGGCTTTGGCATGAGCTCCTCGGCCCGCCCACCGGCCTACGCGGGCGGCGTTGGGGGCAGCGGCTACCGCGGGGAAAACGACTACGTCCGCCGCAATGGCACAGTGATGCGGCCCGACGGCTACGACGAGGACAAGACCATTGCCACCTACTTCAATCCCGAGGACTACATGCAGGGCCACAAGAGTGAGTAGAGCAGCAGCCCCAACCACCAGGCGGAAAGATAATCCTCTCGATTTGCTTACAGAGCGTCCAGGTGATCGGGATCGGGATCGGTACCCCGAGGACCCCATGAATGGTAAGTGGAGTTTAAATCTTCTCTTGGGCTGCTTGGCTAATCCTCTAACCCGGGGAGAGATTAACTCGTTCGGGGAACCCAACAATCAACAATGAAAACCCATTACTCACCCTCCCCGATCGGCGACAAAACCCAGCACCACACTGACCCACATTCCACTAAACTGCAACAACAACAACAACTAAAAGCCCCCTAATGGGTTCGGTGGGTCGATTTCGATTTCATTGCGGGGGCAGCAGGAAGCGGCGGTTCGGCGGGTTGGTCTCTCACACAAAGGCGACTAAAGCTCACCCACTAAACTAATGACTAAAATATCACGAATAACCCAAAGCCCGGCCTGGTTCTTTTCAGCGCCAACTGGAGTGCAATGAGGGGGTGGGGGGGGAAATATAAAATCCGATCGAAAGAGAAGAGAAGTCGAAAGGGATTCAAGTTCTGAGCCCACAAAGAGCGGAAGGTGCTTGGTTTCTTTTTTTAGAACTCTCTGTATTTTTGGATTTCTAGAAATCAATTCTCAGGATTATTTGATAAACTTTTAAGCGCTTTCGTGGAAGACTATAGTTATCCACTTTGGAGATATTCTGTAAAGAGCTTTGGGACAAAAGAAAATGGCTTGAAACAAGATCAAAATAAGCGTTCTAATAAAGATTCTTTTAGATCCGCTCCCTGAATCTTGAAATCCATAGATTCTTATTCTAAGAATTCGAGCTTCCATATATTTCTTATCCGATGCCTGAGTTTTGTAAGTTTTGAACCAGAAAGCGTCTAATTCTGGTGCTGCTACTGAGAAACTTCTCTTCAAAACTCTTAGTAGAGAGATCTACTTTAGAGATATAAGATTATCCATTTAGATGGCACATAAGTCTTGGTTCCAAATAGTTTTAGTACTTTCCTTCCAACAGAAGCTTATCCATACGACCCCAAAGTTCTTACTTGTAACTCCGAGTTGATTTAATTTTCAACTTAAGATTATAAGAGATTTTCTAATGGGAACCCCAGAACAATACTAAAGTGAGCCCCAAAATCGTTCCATTCACTTGTCAAACTTTAGACAAACCCCCACTGCCAGGTAATTTTATAATCTCTGACAAGAAAAAAAAAACCTAAGGTACCTCGAGCCGCAATTAAAAGTAGATCTACGATCTGTTAATTAGCATAAACAATTGCTTATTTGGGGCTCCCCAGCCGCCCACTTCCTACTCTCGATTTCCATGACTCCGAGCCGCGTCATCTCTGGGAACTGTTGACCCCCAGAAGTGTCAAGATTTATGCCCAAAACAAGCCGCCCAAATGGACGAGCTGAAGAGCCAAACCCACGAACCATGAACCGCGGCCGACGGTGGGCAAAATGACAACACGCATCAGCATTTTTGTGGATTCTGAACTTCCTTTCCGAGATGTCGAGTGTGACGGGCCCACAGCGCCAGCTCTGCCCATGACATAAGCGCCGAGGGGCCCAAGTTCAAATGGAAGTGGAAGCTTTTTGGGTTCACTAAGTTGACAACTCTCAACTCAACGAGCGGGGCGGGCGGGCAGGCAATTAATTAGCCAGCGATGAGGATCTCTCTCTTTTTTCGGCCCCGAATTCTGGACGATGTTGCAACTAAACTTGAACGGGGGCAGCTGCATTGTATGCAAATCGCTGGGCCCTGCAAAAAAGCCCCCAAGAACCCCGCACAACTGACATTGACGGAAGAAACGGAAATGCGCTCAGCTTGTCTGCGGCTTTTTGTCGCTCGCCAGATGATAAACGGCCAGCCAAACCCTCGATCGATCGGCTGCTTATGGTTATGATCAGAGCGCTCGAAAGACTTAAGCAACGAACTGCACCCTTTCCAGAGAACTGAGAGATGTCCAAGGCTCGCGAGCCCGCCCTCGTCGAGATCAACTTGGGCGATTCCAAAAAAAAAGCTCAACGCTTGCGAGCTTTTCGCCCCCGCCATTGGGAGTTGCACAAATATAAAACCACAAGCTTGACCACAGACCGCCATCATTCGCCCCCACGTTCCCCAGCCGAGCAGAACATTAGAATCGCCCGCTCAGCGCGCATCCTTCGTCGCCAAAAACGCTCGCCGCTCGTTGCTCGTTGCTCGCTGCCCGCCCGCGCGTCGCGTGCTCGCGGTTTTCTAATTCGTTTGACATTCGGTGATTGCGTAATTGCCCAGATCAGTGAGCAGCGGCCGCGTTGACCTCTTTTCACGGTGTTTTTTGGGGTCAGCGGGGAGAGATGCTGGGAGTTCTTGTTGTCCTGCTGCTGGTGGGCGCCAGCGGGGCAAAGTTCGTGAGCCCAACGCGGGAAAGCGGCCTCAGCAGCACAATAATCATCGTGGAGGATGCCAAAGGTAGGCGACGGGTCAATGCTCCTCCGCTCGGTCCGCTGGCCGCGCTTCTTAAAGACGCCAATTTTCCCAGTCGAAGGCTGTCCGTGTGTGTGTGTGGGTGACTCGAAAATAATTTACAAAACGGCAGGCGGATGTTGCCGCTTGTTGTACGTGAAGTAATAAAGCCAAAGCCCCAAGTGCCACTGGCAGGTGGCTGGCCGCCAATCTTGGCTCGGGAACGCTTCACTGACTCCGAGACCAGCAGCCAAGCTTCTCTATGTTCCTCTGTGTGTGTGCGGGGGTTGCGTAATCGATTTGCATGCGGGGAGCTCAATTCTGCCACTCGGCCTCTTCTATTTGCAGCCTGTTTCCGGCGCATGCTGGCCGGCAAACGGATAGCCCCCCACTGGGTGCGCCGCACCATCTCGTGCGAGCGGGTGGAGGAGTGCATGCGGGAGTGCGGCCACGAGAAGCGGTTCATGTGCGAGGGCTTCAACTACCGCCTGGATCCCTCGGGCCATGGCCAGGGCGACTGCGAGCTCATCGAGGTGCCGCTCTCCCAGATGGATCTGTACTCCAGCGCCAACCGCCGGGACTCGAACCTGCTGAGGCATCCGGACTACGATTACTATGAGAGGGACAGGAATGCTCCGTCCAGCTGCCGGCGGCAGGTCTGCCAGGACTGCTCCAAGCGCCCGCTCCAGAGCAATCCGATTTACTTCAAGCCCAGCGGCCCGGGCAGCGGCTGGTCGGACAGGCCCGGCGGCAGTGGTCCGGGCAGCGCCACCAGCAGCAGTGGCAGCGGTTATGCTGGTGATCGCTACCGTCCACCCAGCAGCAGCACAGCCCTGGACCATTACCGGGGTCCAGGGGGCCGTCCTGGTTCCTATGAACAGCGGCCGCCCTTCTCCTCGGAGTACCACCACTCGACCTCGTCCTCTGCCTCCTCCGGCTCCTATGAGTTCTCCTCCCACGGCTCTGGCTACTTCGAGCACACGCCGCCCAGCAGCTATGGAGACCACTCGGGCGGGCGGCCGGAGTACATCGACCGCCTGGACTTCGAGCGCCCCGACCAGCATCGCTACCGCCCCAGCCGCCCGGACCGCTGGGAGACTCTGCCCAGCAGCTCCGGCTATGATGGTTCGGTCTACCGGCCGCCGCGGCCTGAGAGCGACAAGTATCGTCCCTCCTACAGGCCAGGCTCGGATTATCCTTCTTATAGGCCGGGCCCGGCGCCGCCGCACAACTACCTGGACCGGGACGGGCCCAGCTCCTACAAGAAGCCGGCCAAGTTCGTGCCCTACCTGATCGGCGGCGAGGACAACTGGGGCCACTACGGCGGCAGCTACGGCGGCAGCAAGCACAGCTCCTCCTCGTACTGGGGGCTGAGCGAGTCGCACCGGCGCAAGGACCAGCATGACTTCAACTACTTCGAGCTGGGGCCGCCGCGCCGAGAGCCCCCCAGGGACTCCAACTCCATCATCAGCTACCCAGGCTCCAGCTACGGGCTCTACGGCGAGGGCAACGACCTGCGCCGGAGGAACGACTACCGCCAGCAGTGGACCCGCCGCCCGGGACCAGACGAATGCTCGGCCAAGACCAGCGAGGGCTTCCGGCTGCACAAGACGGCCGTGAAGCAGGCTGTCTCCGTGCCCACGCTGACGGAGTGCGAGCGCCTCTGCTCCGACCAGAACGGCTTCGTGTGCCACACCTACAGCTACCGGTATAACCAGGGCGGGCGGGACAACTGCATGCTCTGCGACCGGCCGGTCAACATGCTCGACTACTACGTGGACATCGAGCCGGACCGGGACTACGACATTTACTCCATGGCCGACGACATGGACGTGTGCCGGCAACCAGAGCGACGCGGCGGTCCGCCTCCCGGCAGCACTGCTCTCTCCGATCCCCGGAATGCCCGTGAGTATCCTCGAAACCCACAAACCATCAAGCAGGTTCGGCAGAATCTCTCTCTCTCTCTCTCTTTTCTAGAATGCTTCTTCCGTGCAATTGACTCCACGCGCTTCTTCAAATCCATTGTGCGTGACTCGCTGACTGTGCGCTCCGTGGGCGAATGCGAGATGGAGTGCATCCGGTCGACGAAGTTCACCTGCCGGGCATTCGCCTTCCGCTACGGCCAGCAGCGGCATGCGGGCGTCATCGACAACTGCCAGCTGAGCGACTGGCCGGTGCGGGACATGGACAAGGAGCGGCACTTGATCCTCGACGCCGCCTTCGACATCTTCGAGCGCGCCAGCTATGGACACGGCTGTGAGATTCAGCCCATCGTCGACGAGAAGCACAAGAAACGTGAGTGGGGGGAGGACTCCTGGAGGGGTTCTCAGGAAATTCAGGTGGTTCAGAGTTGGTTCTCTGTTTTAGCAGCGGCAGTTTTACGGAGTCGAAGGCAAGCTGCAGGGAAAGTGGAAGGGGTTCAGTTTTGTTTGGTTTATTTTTCAGAAGGTTCGAGGTTCGTTTCTGGTTTTGATACTCGACGCCGCCTTATAGACACGGCTGTGAGATTCAGCCCATCGTCGACGAGAAGCACAAGAAATAAGAATTACTGGGGGGAACTCCTGGAGTGGTTTATTTCGTGGTTCAAGCGGCGAGAGTAGGCGGTTCAGGGGCTCAAGTTTTTTCCCTGTTCCTGCTGCGGCAGTCGACAAGAAGTTCAAGAATCGTGAATCACTGGAGGGTCTCCTGGAGTGGCTTGTCTCGTGGTTCAAGCGGGGAGCGCAGGCGGTTCAGAGGTTCAAGTTTTTTCCCAATTTTGGTGCGGCAGTCGAAGAGGAGCGCAAGAAACGTGAGTTACTGGAGGGACTCCTGGAGTGTTATTTTTGTGGTTCAAGCGGGGAGTGCAGTTGCTTTAACTTTGGTTCAGTGGCTCAAGTTTTTCATAGAGTCGGAGGCAAGCTGCATTGGAATTTCAGAGGAGGTTCAGTTTGGTTTGGTTTGATCAGCCTTAAATTTCAAGTGGACGATGGTTTCTAGTTTGGTTCTTTAACCGGTGTTGATGGGGTTCCTTACAAAAAAACCGGAGTATTTAGCGCTGCCAAACT
Source organism: Lissocephala sabroskyi (assembly GCA_037075105.1). Taxonomy (NCBI): domain Eukaryota; kingdom Metazoa; phylum Arthropoda; class Insecta; order Diptera; family Drosophilidae; genus Lissocephala; species Lissocephala sabroskyi. The sequence goes on along the minus strand of JBAMCP010000626.1, from coordinate 2,221 downwards.
TGCTCCAAAAATTCTGCTCCGCTCCCGCCAAACTCGCTAGGCAAATCTGCTTCGCTTGGTTCGGAGTTGGATGGATTTGTTAATGAGTTTCCTTTTGCTCCTCTCAGTGTGTTACTTGGGCTACGGATCGCCAGCCAAGCTGCTGTCGCCGGCCATCAAGAAAGTGATCTCAGTGCCCTCGGAAATGGCCTGCAAAAAGGAGTGCATACGCCTCAGGGAAACCACGCCCTTCAAGTGCTATGCCTTCAGCTATGGGTGAGTGTCCTTCTGATCCTGAAAATACATAAATTAGAAGAATTCTACTCCCCCGCAGATCTCGCGCGGGTTCGTTCAACTGCGAGCTCTCCGATCTCGACCAGACCGAGCTGAAGCTCGATGTCCATTATACGCACACAAAGGACCGGGATTTCTGGCTGTTCGCCTGGAATCCTTTCGACTGGACGTGCCGCGATAAAGTGAACACCATCGGCGGCTCGCGGGTGAACAACGATCGCCGCATGGACATCTTCCGGGAACCGGGTAAACTCACACTCTTAACCTGTTGCACGTCCATCGTTGTGTAAAGAACCGGCAACGAGTCCTCGTCCTCGTCCTCGTCGCCTTCGTCGTCTTCTACCTCCCCCCAGATTACAGCAAAGTAGTTTTAGCGTGAATGTGTAATTAGTTTGTAAATAACTGGCATGTACATAGAGCAAACCGTAGGCTAAGTTGGCTAACCCTTAACCCATGAAAACCAACCGGCAACCCAATCCCCTTCCTGCGCAAAAGGGCTGATGGTGTGTGACTAACCCCAGGGAATGCGTCCTTCCTCGAGGGCAAGAGCAAATGATCGATTTTTGAATCTGAATTCTTACATCAAGGCGACGTGTCCTGGCGTCACTACACGGTGTCGGGCAAGCCGTGCCGAAGGAGCAGTCCCTGCGAGAAGAACCTGGTCACTGGCTTCTACTCCTGCGAGACGGACGGCTCCGAGGTGGGCTCCTGGGACTACTGCTGCAAGGTGGAGCACCCATGTGGCTACAGCCGCGGCTTTGACTATCCTTGGTGAGTGCTTCGAACTTCCTTTAAAGCTTCCTTCAAGTTGATCTTTGGTGTCCTCTCCGCCAGGTGCTTTGTGGGCGACGAGCCGGACCAGTGGCGCAAGTGCAGCGATCGTTATTATCCTGGACGCAATGGCACTCAAGTGGCCACTCATTCGGGCATTGCCTTGGCCAGTTCGAAGGAGAAGAAGAAGCATCAGTCGCATCAGCCAGCGGCCTCGTCCTCCAGCGAGCACAACCAGCTGCCGCCGCGTCCTGGCGGCCTCCAGAGCCTCAGCGACTTTGCGGCCGCCCGGCTCTGGCCGGTCACGTATTTGTACAGCGAAGGACCGCCGAACGCCACGGAGTTCAGCAACTTTGTGGACTGCAACAAGGAGTCCTGCTAGCCCCCTTTCTGTGGTCCGAGTCCTGGTCTGTCCGCCGCTCTTTTTACTTATAATTAAGCGTATTTGTAAGATTGCAGTTGATTTTTAGCAGTTAAGTTGGCCAATTTCCTAAGCCTTTCATCCAATTTACAAGCCTCTTGCCAAGCCCAGTTAATTTGTAAGTCGTAACAATGAAAACAAAAATCATTTTCATCTTTCTTTTCGCGTAGCCCGCCAATGTCGCAATTCATTATTGTGATTATCAATGAGATTGGAAACCAGATATTTTCTACCACCTACAACTTCCTTCGTAATAAAACCTAACTTATTAATTTACAATTAAGACACGCGATCTCGGTTTCTTGCCAAGGCAGCAGGCTGGGAATCTAACTGAGGTCTTTTTTGTTATTGCGGCTGCCAAATTCACGCGCTGACCTTTGATTTGATTTAATTTAAATTGAAAACAACAAACTGGCAACTTCAGCACGTTTGGCCATGTCAGATGTGCTAAATTCTTTAAATTGATCTAAAAAATCGAATTTAGCGCCAATAACCCACGCGCTCATGGCGTTGCCAGATCTCTACTCCGCGAGCTGTTGGCCTTGCTCGAGGGGTTTTTATAAAAGTAAACCCAACAAAATTCATAATTAAATTCAGTTTAATTTTTCTGCACTTAATTTTTATTTTTTATTTGTTTTGGGAAAAATAATTAAGACTCCCTAGATCCGGCAATAGTGCCCACTAGCCACAACGATCTGGCAGCCCCGACCGCGCCGCACTTCGCGCGGAATTGTGCAATACTTTTCAGTATAATTC
>JBAMCP010000625.1:0-41926 GCA_037075105.1 Lissocephala sabroskyi | reverse complement strand
CGCATTTACCCGGGTTCGAGGGCTGGGAGACCCGCGGGAGATAATCTTTAAATATTTAACGACTCAGGTGGGGATCATACGAATCGTGAACTTTGCTTTCAGCTGGTTATAGGCTTTCAAGCCCTTACAGTCTGTATTTATTTTGCTGGTTAAAGTCTGTTTTATAGAAGGAACTGAATTATCTTTTAATGTATAAAGAATCGTAGAAATCTACGCTTAATTTAACTCAATTCATAGTAATTAGGAGAAGTTCTCAGAAAGCAAAAGCAAAGCTTGTAAGGAAACTATAAATCGCCTAGTCTTTTACTTAAAGAGCTTTAAAGGCTTTCGAAGTACAAAGCACTTTCTTGTAGAACACTTTTGAACTAATCTTTCCAATACAAGATACCATCAGACTCCCCTTACTTCCATTCTCTCTTGAGCGTTGATCCAAACTCCGCTTCCGTTTCTTATTATATTTCGATTCCAATCTTCCTGCTCTTAAAAAGCATTCCCCAAAGTATCCTTATAAAGTCTTAGGTTCCTTTAAGATCTTCTCTTTCCTTTCTTAAAATGAATTCATACATAAATTTAATATCCAGTGGACTGTTCCCCTCTTTAACCCGACTAAAACTAAAGATCTTTTCGCCATCTTTCGCCACTTGAATAACAATACAATTAGTACCACAATAATACTATAAAGTTCTTAGAATTTCGGTAGCTTTTCATTGAAAAATTTATACACGTTTTACCTTTGTCATTTCTTCCGAATTATCTAACTATCTTTCATGCTTTCCGGAATTATTTGTGTTATGAAATCTCGTAATTCCATTCACAAATCTTTGAACCGGAAAACAACTTTCGCATGTGCTGTCTCCAATCTCTGATGTCACTGCCCCAAGTCAACCAGAGATCGCGATAAAAAGTGAATATGGAAACGTGCTCGTCGCCAGTTACAATGTGGGCACGAAATGGTTAGAATGAAGTAACGAATTTCCCCATAAATCACCCATAAACGTGAACTGGGCGACAATCGCAACGGTAATCATTGGGGGCGCTGTAGGTCCCGGCCAAAGGTCTGTTGGCAAGTCAAGCGAAGCCCCACAAACCGCGGCAGCCTAGCGGAAATTGAAAGGAATCTATATCAATTATCGATTCTAATCAATTGGTCATTTGAGCGAGTAGCCATAAAAGCCATGTTAGCCAGTTTCGGTGTGGGCCATCGTAAGACTTCAAAAGCTTCTGCTCCCCATCAGTCCTTATCGCGCATAATATCCAATAATAAACTGGACTCTAATGACGCCACGCGCTCTTAACTCTGGTAATCGTCCTCGGGTACAGGTAATCATAAAGCCATATAAACAGCAAGCGGCCAAATTCACATTTCGAGGTAGTAATTCCCATGGAACATGAGGCCATCAAGAATTCGGTACATAAGGGAAATAAGGAGATCTTCAGTAAGAGATAAAAAAGTTTAAATAAGTTAGGAAATTGCGAGGGTAAGAATTACAGATGGAGGGTAAAAAAACTCAGCTTCCTACAAGAACTTTAAGCTTCTATATAAAGTATAAGTCGTATGAAGATCAGAAGTATTATGAAGACAAAAAAACGAAACCCTTTAGGGGTCTAGGAATCAGCCTTAAGATAGTTAAGGAAAAATAGAGCCAGTTTTATATTTTAGTACATCGATTTTCCTTTCCCTCAGTGCCTTCCGAAATCCCTTAAGCATAAAAAAACCAAAAACTTTAGGCTTCTACATAGACTTTAAATATTATGAGGATCAGAAGTATTCAAAAGTCGAAAGAATGAAGTTACTTTCCAGATCTCCTATTTCTCAATGTTACCCTTATTAATTTTTTAATTGGGAACACTTTCAGGAGTCTAGAAATCTACCTTAAGATTGTTAAGGAGAAATAGGGCCACTTTCATAGATTTCCCTTTTACTTAAGCAAAAAAGGCCCACTGATGATTTAATGAGAAAGCAAAAAGTCATCTCAGCCATCTTATTAAAGGAATCCTTGCATTTATAAAATATATTTAAAGATTCCCCACTGCCGAATTTAAATTCCACCACCACTCCCAATCTTTCCCATCTCTCCCTCAGTTAATCTGAGTCACTTTAACCTGACCGTCCCGTGCGATAGGCTCTTTGGGAACCTTATCACTATAGCGCTACCCACAGCTGGGCTGGCAGGCGTTAGGGAACCTTGATAAGTGTTGCCGAAATTTATTTAAACATTTTGTTTAACATTAGCAATGGGAATTGAAGTTCAAGTTTCGTTTGCTTATCGATGGAGATAAAAAAAAGAAAAAACCAAATAAAACTCGGTAGATTTCTCACAGGTAGTAACCTGACGATCGATAGGGGCAAAATGCCGATAAGATAGGTCCCAGGAAAGTTCACCCGTGGGATTATATAAAAGTAGGAGGGGGTTTTCACTGGGAGTTCTCTTTAGGATGACAAATTAGATTATCCCTGGGTTATTCTCGTTAAGATTTTAATTTCAAGTTTCATTAATAATTAATGTCGACCCATTTGATCCCAGTCAAAGCTTAGAATTTAAATTCGTATCGCATTTTATCTGAAAGCCGCTGTTCAAAAGTCAGGGAAATTCTATAAAACCGGCTGAGGTTCTAACCGACCCACACCAAGAGAGCGACAGAGAGAGCGCGCCCAGCTGTCCAAAGTGTGAAGCGTCTGCGCTGAGAAAATAACCCCCTCTCACCCATACACACGCCTGGCCCGACAATTCCCCACTAAGAACGGCAATCAGAACGACAAGAAATACAGGCTAGTTGTCTCTTTCACACGCATGCGAGTCAACCCGACCCGTGGGGTAGCCCCATTTCAGCTGGCGCGCAGTGGTAGTGGTGTGTGTGTGTGGTGGTGGTGGGCTCAGTTGGTGGCTGCTTGGCTGGCCGCCGTTAGTTGCGATCGCGGCGCGAACGTATCAAGTACTTGTGAGCGGGTGGAAAAATAACGGAAAGTAGAAAATATTTCAACCACTCTCGACCGACTGGGACTCGACGCGACACAGTGGTTGTCTGTCTGTCTGCGTGGCCGCGTGTGTGTGTGTTTGCGTGCGTTTGTGGTGGTTGAAACGCACATTAAACAAAAGAAAAGCAAAGCAAAATAGAAGGAAAACCAAAAGCCCACGGGGGTAAAAACTATTCAGTGTCCACAGTGCCCACGAATTTCCCTCACCTTTATGAGTTCCCTTCTCGCTGCCTAGAAGAAAACTAAAAAAAATCTGCCAAAATGGTTCTAAGTGAGAATAAAAATCTTCTCAACGACAACAGACTGGGCGTCAGCGCTGGCGGCGGGTCCACAGTGAAGGCCCAAATTGTACCCGCCCAGCCCAAGACGCTGCAGCATCTGCCGAAGCGTCCGGCCGTCGATTTGGCTTTCCACAATCTAACCTACCGCGTCAAGGAGGGCAATCGCAGCAGTAAGTAAATTTTTCAATTAACGACCTTTTTAATACCCTTTCCTGTTGATTCCCGGAGTTGTTGTGATTTTGCGTCGCTTTTTAACTCGTTTTGTTTTTATTATCTTCTCCCCTTCCTGGCGACTCTCCCACTCTCTTTCTCTCTCGCTTCCTCCAGCTTTTCATCGTTTGCTTCTCTTTCTTATTTGTTTTTGTGTTTCGCTGGTTTCTTTGTTCTCGTCACTCGTTCGCATATCAGCAGCAGCGCTGGGGAGTGTTGGGGGCTGCAGGGGGGAGCTGTCCGAGTTGCCATACGAAATTTATAGACCTTTGGCCCTAGAAATTCACTCGCACACAACTAGCCGGGGAGGAGTACCTGGTTAATGACCGTTGCCGAGATTTAAAAGCTTTAAAAGGTTTAATCACTCAAATTACTTGGGATTCCTGAGGTCGTGGCGTGATTTGTTTAGTCTCACGCACGTTGGAGATTTCACTCACGATATCAAGACAGAGAGAGGGAGAGTAAGAAACACCAAGGACGTTGTGAATATCCCTCTTCCCCAAGGTCAGCTCGTGATTTGGTCAACTCTCGTGGGGCTTTCGTGTTTGCTGCTCACGCCACTCACGAATTTTCAGAGTTGCCATCTGAAACTTCACAGCCTTTGCTCTTTGGCGTGAGGGATTTGTAAGGAGCTTAAGTTTCTCTCATTTCACTCTCACGCGACTTACTTGCCTCACGTCCCTTATAGCCTATTGTGATTTCGTGTCACGCGTGACTCCCAATAGCCAATATTGTTTTCCTTACTCCTTGAGATTTTAGCAGCTTTTTGAATACTCTCGTTCAATATTTAAACACCTTCTCCTTTTTAAGCTCACGTTCATTAGCCTGAGTCTCCTCTCCGCGTGGGTGTGCGTGTGTGTGTGTGTGTATAAAAGTTTTTATGATAATTGCACTTCAAGTTGAAATGCCAACCCGGGAGTCGACGACAATCAAACAATCAACAAGTTGACCCACCAGATACGAAATGCTAAACATGTCTGATTCTCGGCACGCACACACACACACACACACAGAGACAATTCGAACGATAGATACATTTGTATCTGGAAGATACGCTGACCGCAAACTTTGCTCGTATTGAATTCCAGACTATGTCGCCAATAATACTAATTAACTATCCTCTCTGAGGCTATTAATGTATCTACATGTATGTGTGTTTATGTGTGTGTGTGTGTGTGACGTCAATTACGAATTTAGTTGACGATTTTAATCACAGCCGGAAGTAGTCCATGTAACGCGTAACTCCCAACTCACGTCAGAAGGTTATGGAAAAATAATAATAAATTTGTGTATTCACATAAAGAAAATCTGATCAATTGCCGTGAATATTCACATTGCAGTCACGGTGACCACGGGGCCCTTCTCGGGCCCGCGCACCTGACTTTTTTCTCAGAGGGAATTCATTAAAAAATGCCGGCCAATTTGCTGGCAGGTCAAAGTACAGAAATGGAAATGTCGATTGATTTAATTGACCAGCCGACTGACAGATGGCCGCCATCTCACATCGATCGATTGGCAGTACAGTCACCGCCGAGTTGGCCAATTTGCAGCGGTTCCTTTGACCAATTAAAGGTGGTCCGAGATTCTTTAGAAGGGCCGCCTGCTTGAGGCTTTAAGTGGTGGGCAAGTCTTTCGAAGGAGATTGCAAAAATATGCGGTTAAGTTTTTTTGCAGTGGCGGCCTTGAAAACTTGCAGCTTGGCGGCCTCTCAAGTTTCATTTTTGCATCAGAGTCTGTCAGGCTTTTTGCTTTGGTATGGCCAGATTTCATGGCTGCAAGAGTGGCATGAAAATCAGATTGACTGCCCGACAGACGGGCAGACCAGCCGGCTGCCTGGGTTGGCCTGACTGACAGTTGCCATTTAGTGGCCGTTCCTCTGTCTCAAAAGTTTCGCGTTAGTCAGTCAAGCATAACGCATTTTGAGTTGTTGCTTGTTTTATTTATTTACCAGTTTTCGCTTTCAGCCTTTGCCCGTGTTGACCGACCGACAGCGCCTAGTCAGCTTTATAGCCACCCCAGAAATGCCCGGAGAATTCATTTTGTTGACGCTTGTTTTCAGTCTCAGACGCCATCGTCCGCTCGGTTGAGGTTCAATGCGCGTGCATTCGCAATACTGCGAAGTTTCCAAATCACAATTTCAATTCAACTGAATGCTCTTTTCAGAGGACTAAAGAGAGCTGGAAGGAAAGTTACAAGGCAACAGAGAGCTTTGATTTGCTTGGGAAATTGAAAGGTTCTATCGGTTTGTCAACTAAGGAGATGGGAGATCTATTAAAAGATCTATTAGTTTGGAAAAGGCCTTGAATCATTTGACAATCCATTAAGATATTTATAACATTCCATTCATCTTTATTATTAATTCCTTTATTCAAGGAAATGAAGTCAGCAAATCTCCAAAGTTTTTAACTTAAGATCCAAACATATTGACCCTTTCATCTATAGTTTTGAGAAGACGTTGATCATTTAAGGATCCATTAGAACGAATTCAACTTTAAAGTCTTTTTTCCTTATTCCTCTATTCAAGGAAATGAAGTACCCAAATCTTCAAAGTTTCCCTTATTCGTAACTTAAGATCCTAGTAGACTGAAAGGCTGATATTAGCCCATTAATCTCACTTTATTAAACAAAAGTTTGGAGAAGGCGTTGATCACTTAAGGATCCATTAGGGCATTCAAGCAAATCCCATTCATAGAATCTTTATTTCTCTATGAAGTCCCTAAATCTTCAAAGTTTTCCTTATTCGTAACCTAAGATCCCAGTTCTCTGAAAGACTGATATTCCCCCATATAAGCCCCGTTCTCCCCTTCAAAATGTAATACTCGTGAAGCCCTCGCCAAGGCTTCGTGGGTTTTCAGCCATAAAGTGTAAGGGATTTAAAGCCGCAATTACATTTTGGCATTGCGTGTTTAATATTTAATTTTGGTTTATTTTTTTGTGTAACTTGCATTACGACGACTTAGAGGTCCAGTTCACGGCGATTAAGTGTCTGGGTTATGAAATGTAGTCATTTATTTAAAGATCTTTCAACCGGCTCAAAATTTGTAATTCCAACAAAAGCCCATAAAAAAAGTTGACCAAGTCCAAGTTTTATGATCTACCAAATCGCCCCCATCCCCAGCACCCCAAACGACCCACAAACATTCCACGTTGGCGAAAAACTGTCAGCCTATTTAATTACCCACGAGCCGAAAGAATCGATGGAGCGCTCAGCCCGTCGCGTTGTTTTGGCCAAACAAGTTTATTAACAAGTTGGCAAGATTTCGGCCGACAAACGCTGCCGAGGAAGAGGAATTTATACAGGCAGAATCGTAGTTATTGTTGAGCGAAGCTTCCGCATCTCGAACGGCGATGTGTTCACATTTAGCGAGTTGGATTTTTCTTAATTTTATTTATGGGTAAATAAAGTGAACATTCGCGAAATGTGATGCGAATCGCTTTGCCCGGCCATCAATTTTTCGGGCCTCATTTGTATGCCCCAAAAGTGCGGTCTTTACAAAAAAAACTGTCAACAAAGGGAAGCCTTACAGGTCCTCCCACCCAGCTCCCCTCGCGATTGGGGACGTGATCAGAAATGCGTGTGAAGCGGAAGAGCCGATGAAGCAGCTTACGAAGCAAAGACAAACTGGCAATTGCTTTTCATGCATTTGTATTCAAAATATCGAAAAGAGCGTTGCCGATTTTGGCAGGTTAACTTCAGGGTAAAAAATTAATACCTCAGCCAAAGCCAATGACCGCGCTGAGAGCTGGAATTTTCGTAGCCAGCGCAATTACACTTGACCGTCTGAGTGTGCGGCTGTGTGTGTGTGCTTGTTCGGTACTTGAGTGACCACAAGGGAACCCTGAACTGTTCTATTTTTATAATTACTTTTGATTACTTTTACTTTCTTCGAGAGCTAGGAAAGAAAAGACGAAAGAGTTTCAAAGAATTCATTCAAATCGGGCAGACTAAATCTTTATAAGATGTTCCTTGAATTTGAGCTTTCTTGACTTCTGACTTTGTTTTCCATTTCCCTTTAAATTTGTTCTATAGAATTCATATAAACCCGTTCTTAAATACGATTAGAGACAGCTTCCCAGTAACTTGCATTTTTCTTTCTCTTGAAATCTCTCATTGACCCAGATTTCTAGATCCCCGGCGCGTTGCACTTATCGTTTCGTTTTTTCTCTTTCTTTTCTGTTTTGGGGGATCCAAAGTTGAGCTATTGAAAACTTCTAGGTTCGGGTAGCTTTGTATGTTCCGGAAGTTCACATCCCATCCGTCTGAGTCAGTGAAGCCTTCAAAATTCCCTTAATCCCCCTTTCAGATTGAATCCCTTCCTTGCCTTTTGAAAACTAATGGATTCCTTTGCTTTTTTTAGATGCCAAGATGATTCTCAAGGGCGTCAGTGGCCGCCTGCGGTCGGGCGAACTTACTGCCATCATGGGACCATCGGGAGCTGGCAAAAGCACCCTGCTCAACATTCTGTCGGGCTACAAGTAAGTTTAAGATTCCCTAGAGCACTTTACTTCCGTGCAGGAACCCCGTCGAGAAATACAAACCGCTGATAAGCTGCGCATGCACTTGAACCCCAGCACCCCGAACAGCAAACGCTGATCTATAGCGAATATAGTAATTGAAAATTCCACTCCAAAGATTGATTATACGTATGAATTTTTATATAGTGGAAAATATAAGCCACCCCCATTGCATTGCTTATCGAGGAAATTATTAATTGCGCATATAGAAATTTGGAATTTGAAACGGATATTTTGCTGTCGTCAAGGAAGCAATCAAAAGCAGAGCGAAAGAGCCAGCAAAGAGGAGGAAAATAGACGGCGAGGGCAGTGGGTCGGGGCGGGGCGGCGAGGGGCGGGGATGGGCGCTTTTAGTCATGCCAGTTGCCGGAATGTAATCAGTTCACACACACGAACAAGAACGAACAACCGTTTATCCATGTGTGCGTTGTTCGTAGTTCCGATCTTTGAACTTTGGAACTAGACAAGCGGCGTTGACGACAGCGCGCCGGCAGCAGTACTTGGGAGAGGGGGGAGGGCGTAATTTCTAACTGATAAAGATCAAAGGATGCGGAATGCGATGAGTTTATGGTGTTGGCAATTGTCAACAAGGCCGGTCAGCTGTTTTACACTTCCCCTGCCCCCGGTACATAAATAAAAAGAAGAACCAACGCCACTTACCGTTTGTTTTTGTTTTCTTTGTGTTGCAGAACCTCGAGTATCGAGGGCAGCGTTACGATGAATGGCGCTGAGCGGAATATAAGCACTTTCCGGAAATTGTCGGCTTATATTATGCAGGATAATCAATTGCACGGCAATTTGACTGTGCAGGAAGCGATGACGGTGGCCACGAATCTGAAGCTCAGCAAGAAATTCACCAAGCCCGAAAAGAACTCGATGGTAAGCACTTCACACTTGTTCACAATAAAAAAAACTATAAAAAATATATATTTCAACGCCTCGCACGTTAATTTGAGTTTATTTTAACCGAAAAACACAAAAATCTGAAGCAACGCGTTGCCGAAAAAATCTGCGTACTGCACTTTGGCCAGTGTGACCGTCGTTCGGAAAATCGAAAATACCAAAGCGCCACCTGGTGCATTAGAGCGCCAAATTCAAATTTGAATTTCAAAAGCGCCAATCAAGTTCTTGTTGCCGCGGGAAAAACGTGTAGGGAATTAAAATGCTAACGCAATTTACAAAAATTTATCTAAAATAAATAATAAGCCCAAAACCCGTTTGCGTGCCGCTTTGTCTGACACGTTTATTTTTATTTCGTGCAAACTCACCCCAAATGATTGAGCGAAAATCTAAAACCGGCAATCGCCCGGCAGTTAATTTTAGAAAAAAAAACTCCACACGCTAATTGAAGATCGTTAGGCTTTGGACAATTCGATCCGAATTCCCCGAAACCACCATTAAATGGACCGTAAGTAATGCGATTTTCTTCTCGTTTCTATTTCCAGATCGATGATATTTTGCTCACTCTGAGCCTCAGCGAGCATCGCAATACCATGACCCGCAATCTGTCCGGTGGCCAAAAGAAGCGTCTCTCCATTGCCCTAGAGCTGGTCAGCAATCCCCCCATCATGTTCTTCGATGAGCCCACCTCGGGCCTGGACAGCTCCACATGTTTCCAGTGCATCCACCTCCTGAAAATGCTGGCCGCCGGCGGACGCACCATTTGCTGCACCATCCACCAGCCCTCGGCCCGTCTCTTCGAGATGTTCGATCAGCTCTACACCCTGGCCGATGGCCAGTGCGTCTACCAAGGCAGCACCAAGCAGCTCGTCCCGTTCTTGTCCACCCTGAACCTGGAATGCCCGAGCTACCACAATCCGGCCAGCTACGTGATTGAGGTGTCCTGCGGCGAGCACGGCGACCACATACGCAAGCTGGTCGATGCCATTGGCAATGGCCAAAGGGACATACGCTCGGCAGCCGACTACGCGGGCATCAAGGCCCGCAATGATCTGGTCAAGGTCCAGAACCTGAAGGCCATCCTCGATAAGAACGATGCCTCGAACGTGAGCGGCAGCAAATACGAGGACAATCTGACCCTCAACAACGGCCTGCTCAAGTCGATGGTCAACGACATCGAGAAGGACACCAACACGGACAAGCAGGTGGTGAGCACCAACGAGAAGGGCGATGCCATGATCGATGTGGAGAAGACCGACAACTGCACCACGGCCCTGCTCTCGGCCGAGATAACCTCACCGGAACGCTATCCCACCTCCCAGTTCCATCAGTTCTGGGTGGTCCTCAGGCGTACTCTGCTCTTCAGCTACCGCGATTGGGTAAGGAACTCTCAGTAACTCCTGATTAAGCAGTTTTTATTTAAGTATTTTCCCGGCAGACTCTTATGTACTTGCGATTGTTTGCCCATCTGCTGGTGGGCTTCCTGATCGGCGCTCTCTACTACGACATTGGCAACGACGGCGCCAAGGTGCTGAGCAACTTGGGCTTCTTGTTCTTCAACATGCTCTTCCTCATGTACACCTCCATGACAATCACCATCCTTTCATGTGAGTAGAGCAGGGACTCCCATTAAAAAAGATTCTAAATTTGATGTTCTCTTTCAGTCCCGCTGGAAATGCCGGTTCTGCTAAAGGAGAACTTCAATCGCTGGTACTCACTCAAGTCCTATTACCTGGCCATATCCGTGGCGGATCTGCCCTTCCAGGTAAGCCAACTCGATGTTTTTAACCGCCAACTGAAACTGACGACCTCCTTACTCCAATTTCAGGCTATATTCTGTGTGATCTACGTGTCGATTGTTTATTACTTCACCTCACAGCCTTGGGAGCTCTTCCGGTTCTCCATGTTCTTGTCGGCCTGCCTGCTCATCTCGTTCGTGGCCCAGTCGGTGGGTTTGGTGGTTGGCGCCGCCATGAATGTCCAGAACGGCGTCTTCCTGGCCCCCGTGATGTCCGTGCCCTTCCTGCTCTTCTCCGGCTTCTTCGTCTCCTTCGACGCCATACCAGTCTATTTACGATGGATCACTTATTTGTCCTACATCCGCTACGGCTTCGAGGGCACTGCCCTGGCCACCTATGGATATGACCGGCAGAAGCTGAAGTGCTTCCAGACTTATTGCCATTTCAAGTCGCCAACCACCACGCTGGAGGAATTGGACATGACGAATGCCAACTTCACTCTGGATATTGTGGCCTTGATTGTGATCTTTGTGGTCCTGCGAGTGTCCGCTTATCTGTTCCTGCGCTGGAAGCTGAAGACGGCGCGGTAGACCTGCCCGGCTCTCTATTTGCAATTCTTTTCCGCCAATTTCCCTGGGGATAGTGATTTTTTGTTGTTTTCTTTATTTTTGTTTAGTGGGTTAAAAGCTTTCTTATGTAAATATCGTAAAATATCGTAATTTTTATTGATTTGGGTTTTTGAGCGTAAAGTTTAATTTCTTAGGTTTGAAGCGAAATGAATTTAGGCTCCCTTGCGAGGGTTAAAGCAGCAGTTCGCGAGCATCCAAACACAACGAACACACAACCACGACTTAGGCTAAGCAAGAAACAATTTTACCCCTAATTTTAGGTACCTTGTAGTCAACGAAATTCCAAAAGAACCCAAGCAACCGTTTAAATGGGAACACAGAGAAACGAACAAACAAAAATACCAAAATACACTGGGTTGTATTTGAGGAACTTTTTATATTTTAAATACGGTTTATAAGAACATTTTTGTGTATTGAGAAACTGTGAATAAAGATGAACAATTTTTATATTTTAAAAGGAAAATAAGTGGCGCGGGTTCATTATAAGCAAATCAGATAACTCGGGACCGATGGTTTATTTTATTAGTTCAGAATTCAATCAATTTTAATGTTAAATTGAAATTGCCGGCTATGGGTCCTGGAAGAATCCTGAAAATATTTATAAATATTTTAATGAGATTTTGGAATCTTAAGAGATCATTTTGCAGACTCCTGTTGAAATGATTCTTCACTTATTTATTAATAGGCTTTATTATTCTTAGAACCAAAGGAAATTGTTATTAATTCCGATCTTTTTTGACTTTTAAGAAATATCAAGTATACGTAAAGAACTCTTCGGAAATAAGAACAAAAAACAGCTTTGATTAGAGATATAATGATTCTTTTGTAGAATCTGAAAAAAATTAGATGCCATGAGCAATGCAGCTTTCTAAGTAAGACAGGCTTACCTAGGATAACAGCCATGAATATATCAAGTATACGCAAGGGATTTATGACTTTTCTAATTGTCTTCAATTCTAATACAAATGAATGATTTTTATAGGTAAGCCTGAAATAGAATACATGGAAAAGGCTTCTAATTTAAAAAACATATTCCTCACCAACTTGGAAAACCTTTTTAAGGTTGACTTCTATAAAAGTCTTTCTTGGTTTTGCCTTTCTGTGGTTTTATTTCCGAATGAAAATTCCTCCAACATCCCTAATTTCTCCCTCTTTCTAAAATGAATTCAGCACTTACGAATTTCTAGATTATAAAGTGATTCATTTGTGTTTTTCTCTACCGGATCTAAACGATCAGGTGAGCTGTTTGTTATTTATTGAGCAATTCCTATTTTCTAGCTATTTCTATTCCACAAGATCATTTAGGTTATCTTAGAAAAACACCAGACAGAAAAGGTCGAGTGCATTAAATGAGATGATCTTCTCCTTGCAAGAAACCTAAGAAGTTCAAGAACTCGAAATCTTCGCTTTATCGCTTGTTTAGATAAGTAATTTAAATATTCCGGCACACTTCTGGGATTCTGGGGAATTGGGTCAATTCTTATCGGTTTGTAAATATTATGAGAGCTTGTTGATTCTTTGGGCTTAATATTCATACGCCCTGTGTGCAATTTCAATGAGGAAGGCGTTTAACTTTCTGTTGCTCATTGTTGGCGTTCCTTTCATATCTTAAAGAAAGATTTATCCTTGATCCCTCAGATTCCTCAATAAATTTCCCTCCTCAACGTGAACTGCTTTATTTCTTGTTCTCTCCATCTGCCCATCTCCCCATTAACGCCTTCCTCCGCTCCCTGATCTCCTCTTTTTCCTTATCTCTTTCATCTCTACCCACAATCTCTTCTCTGCCTCTTCCACAGACTTGTTTATTCATGCGGTTGGCCAACGAGAACCCCACACACAGAGCAACCACAGCTGGCCACTCCGTCGGCGCGCAATTACCGCTGGTGGTGGTGACGGTGGCGGCGACGGCGGCGACTCGGCTTTTGCCAGAAAAGTTCAATTGATGAAGAAATGTCAGGCGTAGCGGATACAAATCAAATTCTCCATGCCCGCCGCAGTGACTGGCTGACCAACACCGCCAACAACAACGGCCGGCCACCAGCAACTTCGATTGCCACAACAAGTGCAGCAGCACCGGCGACGGCGGCAACAATTCCAGCCTCTGAGACTCTGGGTGACTTGCTTCTCCGGTTGGCTTAAAAAGGCCTGGTGGGCCGACTGTTCTGCTGGCCGATTGGCAATTTGTGGCTAGAAATTATCCAGTAATTGCGGTTGGCCGGTTCAGGCTGACCAGGCGAATTCTTCCAACCGTGTGGAGTGATTGTGGCTAAAAGGGCGTCGCGAGGCACCTGGCCAACTGCCCGGCTTGGGCCGTTAACTGCTGCATTTTATGGGCCATAAAGTATTTTGTGTTTCGATGAGTCGACATGAACAGAAGGAGCAGCCGAAGAAAGAAACACAAAAGAAGCCAGCGAAACCGAAGCGGCTAAAAAGCCATTAAATAAATTGTTGCCGTAGGTCGTGGCCGGCAAGGGGCTTGGCCTGGTCAAGCAGCTGAAGGCGGGAAACGGATTTCTTGGCCAACCGCAGTTTCTGCATTCCCGCGGGAGTTGTGCTTTTGCATTTTTAATGTTTTTTTTTTTATAATTTATTCCCCGTTGAACTGAACTGCTTTTGTGGTTTTTGATTCTCTCTGCCCGTCCCCCCGCTTGCTCCTTGAAAGTCAAGTTTATTGCGCGAATACCTGTTGGCAAATAAAACGGGTTAACAAAGTCGGATTGCGTCCCCTTCTCTGGAGTACAGTAGGCCCACAATAGAGAGGATCGAAGAGGGATAAGTGGGGAGGAATCAGGGTAAGGAGACACAAGAAGCATCAGTCTGAAATTGTAATATTCGTTAGATTGCCAAGGTTTTGGTTGCTTAGGTGGTCGGAGAATAAAGAAGGTCCAGGGATATTATATGGACTTTTTTTGAGTCTTAAAGGTTCTTCGAGGTTCTCTAGATTCCTGCTTTATTTACCAACCTGAAACAAAATTCTTACAACTGTTCTTCATCTACTTTAAGGGATCTCATTCTTCTCTTGATTTCCTTGGAATGAAATCTCCCTCTCCTTCTCTTTCTTGCTCTCTCTCTGTCTCTCTCTCTCTCTCTTTCTCTCTCTCTCTAATTCTGCCTCGATCAAAGCTCTTTATCTTTCCTTCCAATTTCTTTTTATTCTGCGTTTCTAGTCATCATTCCTCAGCTCGTTTCACTGCATCAGCCGCTTCCCCTCTCCAACCAGCTGCCTCCCTCGTGCCTTCCCGCCCACTCACTGGATACCGAACAGTCTCTTCTCCAATCTAGAAGAATTCTTTCTTTATTGTGGTTTCTCTCTTTCTCTTATTCTGTTTCGTTCGCCCTGCGTAATCCGATGAGCAGAACGCCAACCGCGTCGGGGGACCCGAGGCCTTCACTCTCCGAGCGACCAGACTGCCCGCTCGTTGGCTGTGTGTGCGTGTGTGTGTGTGTGTGAGTGGCCTAGGCCTCCAAGTTGAGCGTTACCATTCTTCCTGGCATTGCAGTCAGTGCTGTTCCGTTTGTCGATGCAACAAGTCGCGGTGGTGCCACCGCTCGCATCTCCACAGCCGCCCGTGTGGCCACCTCGCGCCCAACCGACCATCAAAAATACCAAAACAAAAACAAATAAAAAGAAGCAGAAAGAAAGTAAGAAAGTCGAGTAAGTGCAATGGATTCGGATTCCTGACCTCTCAACCCGCGTCGACTTTTCCTCCCGCTAACCACCCGCGCTGTTTTTTTCTTCTCTCTTGCGCTCTCTTTTATTTTGTTGTGTGGGTGTTGGTGTGTGTTGCATTCGCTGTTATTAGTTTCCCGGCCCCCCCGTCGTTTGATTTGCCGCTCGGTGCGTTGAACCTGCCAAGCCGACGTCGGCAGAGGCAGCAACGCCAACAGCGACGGCAACGGCGCCGGCGGCAGCGATTTGCTTTCAAGTGCGTAGAGTAAAAAAAATTACGGTGCTTGTTGTTACAGCAGAAACCGGCAATCTACATAAAAAACCTAAAATACTGGGAGCTTTATTTTGAAGATTCTCCTCCTCCAAAATCCCAAGGAAGTGCGCATTAAGCAACTTTTGCCGCCTTCGAGCGGCGGCTGCGCTTCAAAGATAAAAAAATATACTTAAAACAAATCAAATTGATATGCGAGGGAAGATCGAAAAGTTCTCAGAGCTAACGATTAGCCCAGCAAAGAAATCTAACCAGAAAATTAATAAGAAGTCAAATTTTGAATGCTCTCTAAAAAATCTAAATTGCTCATTTTACAAATGCTAAGGATAGAAAAGAAGGATTTTTAAGAAAGATTATTCTTAGGGAATTAAAGGAATTATATCATAAATCCTTACCGAAGTAAAATAAACTTTTTCGGGCCTTTCTCTCGCTTAACGATCTCCCCTCGTATACGTTATATCCATATGGTGGCGGCTTCGCTGTTTTCAAAGTTCAACAATCAGCGGTTCATTGGATTTCCATTTACATGCGAATTTGTGGCGCTCCATGAACTGATTCAGGCGTGGCAGCGGGGGGAGGGGCAGCTAAATGACTAAACTTAAGCAAACAACCAACAACAATGGAAAACGATGGTATCAAAGTCAATCGTGCCATTCATCCAGTTCCCTTTGTCGCTGTCATTCGCGTCTACGTGAGTGCAATGGTCACGCAGGCAATTGTCCGATTTTTCCATTCCCGCTGAATTCCCAGAGGGCCCCCAAATTTCCCACTCCCATACAAATTACTGATGACCCAAATTTCTTATCGCCGTTGACCGACCGACCGACGATCGTGGCATACACAAAATTGGGGAAATGGAAACTGCAATGGCAATTACAATTACCGTTATTTGCATTCATAAAACGCGGCTCAGATTTATCAGGAGACCTTAACTGGAATCAGAGGTGGTTAATGGAAGTTTTTGTTGGCTGAAATAAAATATAATTAATCTTAAACGCGATGAGCATTTAATTCACATAATTGGTTTACCAAAAGGTCACTTTTGTTTTTGGAAATAATTCAAGACTATGGAAAATTTGTGGTGTGATTTTTCTCTTCAAAGTTAAAGAAATATTCGTGTTATTTAAAATCAGAAATATGTAATAGATATAAGGAAAGTTTTGGGATCGTGAAGCAATATTTGAATTTCTCCTTGTACCTTAAATATTCCCTCTAATTCCAAACTCATTGCATAAATTACATAAAAAAACATTTTTCAAACGTCTTCTTTCAGAAATTTAGAGTTGCATAATTTCACTAACGGTTTCCATCAAATTTACGTCAACAAAAGTTGCTTATCTTTCATCTATTGTTTAAAAAGCGATTTGGCTTTTTAGTTTTGTTGTCCATTATCTCTACCATCTCAGGATCATAGTAAATCATTTATATAATGAGCTGGCATACCAACTCAGTAATTGCGGTTGATTTAAAACAAATTTGAAATACATTATTCAATGGGATTGATTACCGATCTGAACAGAGGAAACTCTCTGGAAGGGTTAGATTTTTTAACCTTCAATTTTAAGCCCGTAAAAGAATATATTAAAAGTGCACTTTATTTATAAGGAAATAAATAACATACGAGATCTCTAACTAAGCCAGGAACTCGTGCTTTGTTGGGTAGTTTAAATCGATGTCGCACTTCAAGGTTGCCGCATTTATCTCACTGGAATTCCAGCCCCCTAATTTGGTGTAATCTAATCTCTTTAGGATTCTAGTAGAGCAAATCTTCATCTTGTGTTGTTTAGTGTACATTATCGCATTTCCCCCCAGTTTTTTGGACGGATAAGAACAAAGAAAAACTCGATTTTTACTTCCTAGAACCCCATGGCCACCCCACTGCCGATGATAAGAACAAACACACTCACTCACACCCACACACACTCGCTCACTCAAGCCGAGAGCTGTCTGATCAGCTTCCCCGACTGATCTGACTTAGTTGAATATGCAACTCTCATAGTCGCTGTGTGTTTCGCAGTCTGGCCGGCCACCCACCACAGCCCCCCGGGCGTGAGGCAGCCGCCCTGCCACTTCCAGTAGCACCACCACCACCACCGCCGCCAACCGCTTATCGTCGTCGACTGCTCATAGAGCACCAAGCGCAACGTGATAATTGCAAAATCTGGGCAAGTTTTTTCTCTGCTGCTGCTTTTGGGTCTGGGGAGCCGCCGGGCAGCCAGTCAGTCAGTTGGTCGTTCTGCGGGCCGGTCCGTTTTACTTTCAATCAATTGAAAGCTGAAAAAAAAGAATCTGAGTTTATTTTTCAAAACACGCTCGGCCCAGGCGCCTCGGCCGCTCCGACCGCTCGCTTCGAAAACAAAATAAAAGTTCTACGCTCAGTGTGAAATTTGTTGCCCAAACGAAAGCACGAAGCTGCGTGCGGCGCTGGCGGGCAACGCGTGCGTCTGGTTAAAGTTGACCGGCCATTTATTTTGTTTTCAATTGAAGCGAGGCTTTTCTGTCGATTCAATTAAACGCCGTCCGACAGTTGAATCATCGCTGGTGAGTGGGGGCAGGCGGTTCGCCGAGCCCGGCACGGTCAACAACTCGTCTGAAAGTGCCCAAAAAATCAACGCTTAATAAAAAAAATTGCAATTAAACGGTCAATGTAAAATTATTCACCCCCTATAATGGGGGGCCCGACTGGGTCGCCCTATCAACCGGGGAAATTAGTCGCCTACAAAACCCCAACGGCTTTCTTCTTACACGAACTCTGGCTCGTCACTCAGTCGGTCTGTGAGTTTCACTATGGAAAGAAGCTTCTAACAATTACAAGTAAGCCGATGTGAGTGGCGTGAGTGTAAAAAAAAAGGATATTTTGTGCTGTGGAGCATTTGAGGTGTTGGTTCCATCAATTCTTAACCGTTTAAGGAACTTGAACTTGAGTAGGGAAGAAATAATAAGAAGTGGGTGATACGCGAGGTGAATGTGATCAGTCGTGAGTGGCGTGAGTGTAAAAATGAAGGATATCTTGTGCCGTGGAACTCCTAAGGCGGTGGTTCTATCAATCCTCAATTCCTCAATCAGTTTAAGGAAGATGTGCCAGCTTGAAACTTGAGAGGGAAAAAAATTTAAAGTAATTGGTGTTACGGAAATCGAATGTAAGAGCAGTCGTGAGTGGCGTGAGTGTGGCTCTCAACCTTAACCGCCTAAGAACCGTCTAAAGGTTGCTTAAAAGTGGATTCTTGGCCAAGAATGTATTTAATGTAATTTAATGTATTTAGACATCTATGAGAAGTTCTCACTAAAGAGTTGAATGGCAACAGTCGTGAGGGTTGTGAATTGAGGATCAAAGAGGCTTTTTTTAAATTATTTTTTATCCGTTGGCGCTTTCTTACGGTCTGTCGGTCTACAGTTTCCCAATCATGAAGCTCCCTAGCTAAAAGGCAAAAACAAAAGGCCTTTAAAATGCCTTTTGAATATCATAAAACCCTTTCCAAAGAGCCAATGCATTTAAGAATCTTCCCAGCCGATTGTCGCTGTTGTGATTGCGCAAGACGAATTCTCAGGGATTTATCTCCACCCACCATTACCTTTATCACCTTTTTCTCACCTGCAATCTCGCTTAGCAAACCAAAAATCTTTAATAATACATCTCGGAGACCTTTTGAATTTCCCAGCTAATTGAATCATCTAATGACGGAAATTACTAGGAATTACCATTCAATTTGCAGTCAGCAAGAATCAAACAACTTGTTCTCCGTTCTCTGTGTTATTAGGTAGATAAGCTACGTGACTAGCCCGTCAGCCAACCTCATAATTATCCGAAAACCTTTACTTCCTTAAAACGAAAAACAAGAAAATCCACTGCATATTTCGATAATCGTCACACTCATAGATTGACTGGTTTAGAATCTGAAACTCTAAACGGCTGACGACGAGTGGTGGTGTGTCTAATTGTCTAGCCGATTAAATCAATCGAACTTGGAAATCAATGCAAATTTATTCACTCTAAAATGCACCACATTCCCAACGGGAGGGGACCGCAGGTCGAGAAGGGCCCGCCGCGTCGAAGTGATTTGAAGATTGGCTGCCACTGCAATTTAAAAGCAATTAGCCAACTGCTTAAATGCCAAACCGGTTAGCCAGTCATCCATCACGATGGAGACACTCGCCCACCGGCCCTTTTGTGGTGACCATTGGAGGTGGAACCGTGACACACCAAATCTATTCTAATTCTATGAATGAATGACTAACAGTAAAACAATTCAAACTTCGTTTTGTTTCAAAGTGGATAAGATTTTGAGTTTCCAGATTTCATGTTCGTTTGTGAGAAGTCCTCAAATTTCCCAAAGACTCTATTTTAATAATATGAAAACTACTACAGATTTTTGAGTATTTCTTTTTGTATTCTTCCTCCTCCGTCTTAATATAGTTCTTAGCTCGGTCCAAGTTGTATTTACTTATATACTTCTAATGATTCCTAAAGATCCTAGAAATTTAGATCACGGAACACTATTTTTATCCCTTCTATCTGCTTGACTAAAAGACCATATTTACCAAATAGGATTTATATATTAAAATAATGTTCTTAAGAACTAAAAGAAAGTTCTATCCTTCCATGCATTTATTAATCTTTAATATAATCTCTTGGGATCTCTGTTTACACAAAACATAACTCGAAAGCGTGAATTCTGTGATATAACTATAAACTTTTTAAATAGTTAATCTTTTTCCTCTTAAGCACCTTATAAGCACGACTAGAATGACCCCAGCAGAATCCCAGAGTTAGCACCTGATTAGCGCCTAATTAGCAGCCCAGAGAAATACTAAATTTCTTTAGAAAAGCAACTCTAAAGAGACAAATGAGATTTTGTTTATTATTTCTCAGTCTTTGCTCCCATCTCTAAGTTCCCGTAGTATTTGTTTTTCCCCACCATCATTAGTGGATTAGTAGTTACAATGTATAAAGCCCGTAATTATTCTCACCTAATCCTAAATGTTTAAATCGGAATTACTTGTATTTCTGTCTCGTTACCCAATAGACGTATCATTGGGCCTGTCAGGCGATGCTATAGTGCTTATATTTGTGCTTTACGAGACATTAAGTATTCCCTTAGGGATTCATGGGTAAGCTGGCTTGACAGATGATGAAGGAATTCCAAATCTACTGATTGATTTATGGGAAATGTGCAGTCAAGTGCAACAAAGTAAGAGAGAGCGCTACTTGCAATAAACCTGATATAATAATTAATTATGGGCATAAAAAATACAAACTGGCTTGCTAATCAATTCTAAGCGACAACTTGAAATGTTCGGTTGCCCGAGACCCTCGCGCCAGAGTATCGAATCGTTTCGGAAAAAGGTCAAACGCTAAATTCTGAAAAAATTATATAAATGACATTCTTTTTAATGACTGTTCGCTTGCAGGTTCTATTTACAGACTATGAAGTCTGTGGAGCTCTGAGCAGATTCCCCATTCGTACTTAAGTCCCTCGAGATGCCGGCTGGGGACTCGCAAAGCGGCGGCGGCAGCTCGCTGAATTACAGCAGCGATATAAACGCCATTAGCGTGGAATTGGCCGATAATTCCGATGACTACCAAACCGAATCGCTAAGTGGCTTAAAATATTTACCCGCCTGGCCGGCCGTAAATCTCGAATTTACGGATCTCACATACGAAGTGCCCGAGCTGGGAAATGGTAAGCTCAGCGCTAAACAAACTCATCGAATCGCTGATAAACTTTGATCCCGAATTTTCTAAATTTCTGTTATGCAGCCCACAAGACCAAGCAAATTCTGCGGGGCGTGAACGGAGAGTTCCGCTCGCATGAGCTTACAGCGATAATGGGGCCCTCCGGGGCGGGCAAAACAACGCTACTGAATCTTCTCGCGGGCTTCAAGTAAGTCGCCAGCCAGCCCTTGTCCAGATTAGAAGAATTCCAACTGATTGTGGGCGTGGGGTTTTTTTGCAGTGCCTTCAGCGACAGCGGGCAGATATTGGTCAACAACAATCCCCGGGACTTGAGGGTGTTCCGCAAAATGTCCCGTTATATCATGCAAACGGATGTGCTGGATCTTCAGTTCACAGTGCGGGAGACGATGCTGCTGGCGGCCAACCTGAAACTAGGCAACGATTTGTCGTACCAGCAGAAGATGGAAGTGGTGGGTGCAGGAAATTATTGCCTGCTTTCGGGCAGTGCAGGAAAAACCTCAACGATTTTCTTTGCAGATCGACGAGATCCTGGAAATGCTGCGTTTGAAGAGCGCCGAGAACACCAAGGCCCTGAGGCTGTCGGGCGGCGAGCGCAAACGCCTCTGCGTGGCCCTGGAGCTGGTCAACAATCCGCCTGTCATTTTCCTCGACGAGCCCACCACGTAAGCCACTTATCCTCCACACAACTGCCTCCATTTTAAATTTTCTTTGGTATCTCTCAGCGGCCTGGACGAGCTGTCCAGCTCCCAGTGCATAGCCCTGCTGAGGCGCATAGCCCATGCGGGCAGGACGATCTGCTGCTCGATCCACACGCCCTCGGCCAAGATCTTCGAGATGTTCGACAAGGTCTACGTGCTGGCCGAGGGGCAGTGCATTTACCAAGGAGCCGGCTCGAATATTGTGCCCTACATGCAGCACTTGGGTCTGTCCTGCCCGCTGACCTACAACCCCGCCGACTTCATCATCGAAGTGGCCTGCCACGAGTATGGCGAGGACTTCAATGCCGCCATGGTCGAGACGGTGGCCAATGGCAAGGTCCTGCGCTGGACGCCGCCGGCTGGCGATGGCAAGACCACACCCACCAAATCAGACACCACATCGGGGGCTTCCTCTTTTGGAGAGATTGAACAGTTCGAGGAGGAAATCAACCCGAAGCTTCTACAGGCCAAGTCCGGCTGGTGGCTGCAATACAGATTGCTGCTCATGCGGATGCTGCTCCAAATGTGGCGCGACAAGGTGAGGCCAAAAAAAAATCCCCTCACGGCTTTCTAACAATTTCCTTTTATCAGTCGTACATCAAGCTGAAGTTCTTTATGAACATTGTGCTGGCCCTGATCGTGGGCGGCATCTACCTGGGCGTGGGCAACGATGCCTCCAAGGCTCTCTTCAATTTCGGCTTTGCCTTCACCATCATCATAGCTTATTTGTACCTGCCCATGATGCCGGTCCTGCTGCAATGTGAGTGGTGATTTTAGAATTGCTGGCATTCTTTGAGTGGTTTTATTTCAGTTCCCTCGGAGATCAAACTGCTGAAGCGGGAGTACTTCAATCAGTGGTACCGATTGAGCTCTTATTATGCCGCCCTGATCTCGGCCAAGCTGCCTTCAATGTTCGTGCTGGCCGTCATCTACCTGACGATGGTGTATTTGATGTCCAGCCAGCCACTGCAGTGGTTCCGCTTTCTCATGCTCTTCACCATAGCCTTCCTCACGGCCATGACCTCGGACAGCTTCGGGCTGATGGTCTCCAGCCGGCTGAGCCTGGTGGTAAGTCCACGCCCACTCTCCCTGACTGATTGACCTCATTCCTTTCCCCCCAGAATGGCATGTTCATGGGCCCGGTGATTGCGGTGCCTTTGATATTACTCTCGTGCTATGGCATCGGCTATGGAAGGCACACGTACATCTCGCCGCTGATGAAATTCCTGATGTCCCTTAGCTACCTGCGCCACGGCATGGAGGGCCTCATGGCCGCTTTGTATGACTACGGACGCGGCGACACCATTTGCAGTGAGTCCGAGTTCTTCTGCATGTTCAGGAAGTCGGAGTTTCTGTTGGCCTTCCTCGGCTTTGACAAGAGCATGAACTATTTGTGGTCGGTGAGCTGCCTGATTGGCTTCTATTTGCTGTTCACCATCACAGCTTATGTGCTGATCCGCCAGAGGCTGAAGAAGTCGGCCGGCAATCCCATTGTAGCCTACGTCTTGCAAATGCTCACCAAGTACTTCAATTTCACATCGTACAATTATTAACAGATTATGAAGATGGTTTAGGGTGGCTCGCTGGGGGCCAAAGCTTGTGATTTTAAGTGTAGAATTTTATTTATTTTCTGTTCTATCGTCGCGGGGAAGTCGAGTGATATTAGCGCTTAAGTGAATAAACGAGAGTGGATTTATGCTCAGAGTGGAGTTTTTTGTTTGATTAAATTTTTATTGCGTTTATTGTGTGTGGGTGTGTGGGGGGAATTTGGGTCTCTCTCAAGGAATCCTTGGATTTGGTTCGTGTTTGTTTTACATAATTTAAATATATTTTTGTAAAGGAAAATACATTATCATGTGTGTGTGGGTGTGTGTGTGTCTTAGCAGCAAATACAAAAACAGTGTGTGTAGGCATATAGCTTGTGTCTATATATATATATCTGTATGTATATATAAAATTTATAATATATATAAAAAAACAGCACACAAAAAAATTCAATTTACGCAAACAACAAAAGGACAAAGGCAAAGAGAGTGAGATAGAAAATAGGAAAGATTGGGGGATAAACATTGAACAAAACTGTCTTTATACAATCTTTAAAAAGAGAAAAAAAAAACAAATCTAAAAAGGAATTGCTGCTGCTGAAGCCCAGGCCGAGACTGTATCATAAATAACACGCGGTAAAATTGAACTTACGACTACGAAATTTGTGGGGGATGAGGCGGAGGACGAGAGAGGATTGCGGTTACGTCAATTAAAACTAAACTTGTATATATTAATTGTTGTAGTTGTTGTTGTTTTCCAAAGGCAGCTCTCGCACAGAAACAAACAAAGTATTCGAAAGGGGGAGAGTTTGTGGAAGTCCTTCGACGCGTTTGTCTCCATCCTCTCGCGATTCTTTTTCCTTCTCTCGTTAAAAAAAGGAAAACACAAACTAAAAATTACGTTGCTGTTTTTGTTGTTGCCGCTAGACTTGTTGCTGTTGTTGTTGACATTCTAGACCGTTTGGCAGGCGGCGTTCTATCAGAATCATCAGCTTCTAGTCAATTGATTTCCAAATGCTTCGCCTGCTCCCACGAGAAACCGTCACGTCCAAAGTGGCCATACGTGCTGGTGCGTTGATAGATAGGCTGGCGCAGGTTAAGCTCCCTAAAAAACACACCCAGGTTATATGGTGTTAATGATAGAGAGAAATTTAAAACTCACTTGACAATCTTGCCGGGCCTCAGATCAAAGTTCTTCTTGATGATCTCCAGCAGCTCCTTCTGCGATTTGTGGGAGGTTCCATAATCGAAGACGGTAATGGAGAGAGGCTCGGCCAGGCCAATGGCATAGGACACTTGGACCAGGCAACGCTTGCACAGGCCAGCCTTCACGAGAGACTTGGCCACCCAGCGGGCCGCATAGGCAGCCGATCTGTCGACCTTTGTGAAGTCCTTGCCCGAGAAGGCACCGCCGCCATGGGCGCCCCAGCCGCCGTAGGTATCGACAATGATCTTGCGGCCAGTCAGGCCGGCATCACCCATGGGACCGCCGATAACGAACAGGCCGCAGGGATTGATGTGAACAATTGTGTTGGCATCAAAGTATTTGGCAGGAATGACAACTTTCACCACTTTCTCCATCACCTCGGAGCGCAGAGTGTCCAAGGTGATCTTCTCGGAGTGCTGCATGGAGACGACAATTGTGTGGACGCGTTTGGGCACCGCCGATCCCTGGTTGAAGAGATACTCGCAGGTGACTTGTGTCTTGGAGTCGGGACGGGCCCACCAGAAGACGCCGGAGCGACGCAATTCGGCGATCTTCTCGTTCAACTTGTGGGCCAGGACCACGGTCAGGGGCATGCATTCCTCGGTCTCATCGGTGGCATAGCCAAACATGATGCCCTAATAAAAGGAAATCAATGGAAGCACGTTTATATTTTTATTTTTTTGATGTTTTTTCTAAGAACACAAAAGCCACACAAAATAAATCGAAAGCTGGTTTAGAAAGCAAAAGATGACTGTTAGTGGAGGAATGGAAATGGAATAAAATTTCGAATATCGTAAGATCGGATATCGTAAGTTCAAATATCGTATGAATATCGTAGGTGGAGATGGTGGTAGAAATTCCTTCATGCCAAAAGAACCCAACAAAAAATTTCCAACGAATATCGTAAGTGACGATTTTGTTAGTTGCGAGTAGAAAAATGAAAAAGTGAACGAAATTTGCTGTGTTTGTGAATGTGTGTGGGAAGTGTATGCAACTAGCTTTGCAAAAATATATAGATAAATATATAAAACTGTACAAAAAGAGAGAGCAAAACTACAAATGATATCAAATAAGCAAACATTCTACTTTCGATTAGTCACGCTTATTAAATTAGACACGGCACATCGACTAAGAGTGCTTTTTGGTCGAGATACCCTTTCCAGGAAGAACGAGCTCTGTGGAAAGCGTACGTCATCCCCGGTGAAGCCGGGGAGGGAACCGTTTAACATTAAGGAAAATATGAACGATTTCTACTGATTTCAGACCTGATCTCCGGCACCGATTTCTTCCTCGGCGCGATTAACATGAACGCCGGCCGCGATTTCGGGCGATTGCTGGTCCAATGCCAAGAGCACGTTGCACGTTTTATAATCGAAACCTTATCACGATCAATATATATAGAGCATTTGATTGCCGTTGGTTGTTGATTGTTGTTGGTTATGTTTAAACAATTTTTTTAAGTGTTTTATGAAACGAGACAAAGATAAAGAGAAAAAAGAGCGCAGCACAAACGAGAAAACAAAATTGATGAGAATTCGGTCGACTATCCTGAAAAGTTCTAGAGATATATGTTCGTAACTTATACTATATATGGATATGGATTCCCCTTTAATCTAAATACAAAGTCCTTGAATATTCACCGTCTTTTTTACATGCCGCATGCATTTTCTTCTTCGGGTGGCTGAATTACTTCGGTTTGGTTGGGATGGAGTGTAAATTCGTGTGGAGTTAGGATTAATGGATGGGATTAGAGTTGCAAGTGAAAAAACCAATTGTGTGAAATCCAGAAACTCTAGATTTCCCAGAGAACTTTGGAAGTATTCGTGATCTGATCCTCAACTTGGATGGGATAAGAAGCTTTAGAGAATTACACCCAAATGGAAGTCAATGAGTTTGCCAGTCAACGAGCAGAGGATATAGAAAAAAAAACTGAACAATTTGTACGATTTGAAAACATTGAGAACGAAACGAACGAACGAGCGAAACGCACACACGCCACTTTTTTCATCACTTTCGAGACTTGTGAGTGGTAGCAGTTTAGGATTTGGTTTTTGAATAGTAGAAGTGTTTTTTGGGCTATACCTGATCACCAGCGCCGAGATCTTCCTCTGAACGATTGGCGTGCACACCGTTGGCAATATCGGGCGACTGTTGTTCGAGGGCGACGAGCAGGTTCATGGTCTTCCAATCGAAACCTTTTGTTGTGTTTTGTTGTTGAGTGTTAATTCTGGACTCTTCATTTAACCTTAACACTAAGGCCCGCCCTGTCTACTAGCTAGAGCTAAGATACTTACCCTTGGAGGAGTCGTCGTAGCCAATGTGCTGGACTGTTTCGCGCACCACCTTCTGGTAGTCAACAACGGCCTTGGATGTGATCTCTCCGCAGAGCAGAATCATTCCGGTCTTGGCCACGGTTTCTACAAAGGGAATATGAAAATAATTTTAATATTTATGCCGGGAGGGGTTCCTGCAACGTCAGTTCGGATCGGGGATTTGTTTATTTGCCTTTGAGTGGTCGCCACACGCTTCTTGCTCGCTGGGTTTATGGCCATTTCTTGGACGGTGGTCCGGCCGTTGGGGCGCGTGTAAACAAACTCGGAGGGGGCGCCTTGGAGTCGGGCAAATTAAAATTGAGACATTTAGTCTCGGTCCGCAGGGCCAGACGCGTGGCCAGCAATTTGATGGCGAATGAAGCGTGGAGCGACAATTTCGGGCTCTTTAAACTTTATTCCCTGACGATGCGACGATCGATGATGAATATTTACCACAAGCCACCTTTGCGTTGGGATCTTGTTTCAGATGTGCATCCAAGATTGCGTCACTGATCTGGTCGCACATTTTGTCTGTAAAAACGAAATAAAGCATTTTATTTTTAGTCCGAAAACACATAGAAATACCATCAAAAAAATTGCCCGTCTCAAATGCGAAATGATGGAAGGCCAAGAGAAATAAAAGAAAACGAAATACTCTTTCGGGCAAATCATGGAAACAGGACTGATTCAAAAAGAACTAAGGAAGGGATTCCCTTAAAAAAATTACAAGAACTTTAAAGACAAGAAAAGATCAGAAATCTTAGATTTCCATTGTAGTTCTTGAAAGTTTCCAGACTTTGCTTTTTTAAGGGATCCCCTACTCCTGAAGTAAAGGCTAATTTGAAACCTCTGGCTTGCTCGGATGTCAGAAGCAGAGCATCAGACATGGCAAGATGACCCACCCGAGACGCCTTGTGCGCTAGACGAGCGTGCCAAACATTCGGCTCCCTGATATCGTCGAGTGAGGAGACTGGGGGTGGGGGAGGGTGTCGGATCGGCCAGACGCCTCTTGTGAACATAAAACTGTCCGACTTTGCAGTTTATTTTCATAATGTTTTTCTTTTAATTTCATTTTGCAATTGACAGCGAAATTCAATGCCATTTGATGTCTCGAAAAATTTTGAACACGAGCGCGACACACACACACACACACACAGAGGCAATAAATCCTTGGCATCATATTATATCATGGGTTGGTCGGGTGGTCCCAAAGGGCAATAAAAGAAAACTACACGGCGATAAGCCCGTAGAAGCCGAAAAAGATCGGTAATCTGAGGAGTCCAGCTCGTTACATGGGCCTGGCACGTTTTTGCCAAGTCGCCGACACCGACGCCGGCGGGTCGAGTCCATTATCAGTGAGTCGGCAGAAAAGAATTATAAAGAAGCAAATTTCAACTGATAGGCAAAACAGTTGAATCACTTTTCCAATCGCTTTGAAATCGATCTGGGTCTCACCATCGTTGGGGTTAAGAAACTCGAAGGCGACACGTAGCAAAATCATGGGTAATTGC
This sequence comes from Lissocephala sabroskyi, assembly GCA_037075105.1. Taxonomy (NCBI): domain Eukaryota; kingdom Metazoa; phylum Arthropoda; class Insecta; order Diptera; family Drosophilidae; genus Lissocephala; species Lissocephala sabroskyi. The sequence continues at coordinate 13,767 of JBAMCP010000625.1, read as the reverse complement.
GATTAGAAATAGAACGTTCGGTCGCCCCATGGGATGGGATGGGCTGGTCGACTGGGATGATCCGATTGGAAAGTTTTTTTTTTTTGTTTTTTAATGGGTTGATAACCCCGCCAAGATTCAGAGCATGACTTGCGGAATCTCAAAGAGGATCCGGTCGAGGAAAACACCAATCCCTTGGCTTTAATAACTGTCGGCAAAAATATGGTTTGCTTATCGGCAACGTAATTGGCAGTCAAAAAATCCAATTAAAACGGCGTCGTTGGTAAAAAGGTCAGACTTCATTTCGTCTGCCTTATCAGCAACACACGCTCCCCCTGCCCACCCCCTCCGGCAAGTACTTTCCCCTCCGTGGAAATACAAATTAAAAGCGGACGTTAGCGGCGGCGGCTGGGAAAACACGTGGTCTCTGGTAAGCCCTCCTAATGGGCCGCTGACTAACAAGCGTTTCATTGACTAACCGAGGCGGCTAGTTGGGAATTTGTATTTGTATTTCAGTTGTCTTCTCGTTCATTGTTTTGATCGTCAGCTACGCAGAGTTGCATGTGCAAACAAAACAGGCGAGAGCGAGCATAAAAGAGAGAGCGCAAGAGCGAGAGAGACGGCGCTGAAAAGCACATGGTGCGCAAAATCTGAACAGAAGACGAAGTAGAAATTACGTTGCCGGGCTAAAGGCCCCCTGGGCTCACACACACACACATACGCAACCAGCTGCGAGCGCGTGCGAGAGTGACCAGCTGTGCGTAAAGAAAAGCGCTCTCCCGCCTGGCCCGCTATCAGCAGCCCTGCAAATCACCACAAAATTCCCCAAAACATCTAATGGCCTAACAGAAAAAAATATTAACTCCACTGAAAGGCAATTAAATTAATTAAAGCCTGTTTAATAACCAAAAGACTTGGCTAACTAGAAACCTGGTCACTCTAATTTGCCTAGGCGCGCTCTCGTGGGCCACCGCTCTCTCGCTCTGGCCACCCTCTGCTCTCGCTTACTCGCGCTTTGTCGTGTTCTCTCGCATTGTAAACAAGCACGTTTTTTTAACTGTCCAATAAAGTTATTCGGCATAGGGAAATGAATAACCCCAAAAACACAGAAACAGGTAAGCCATTAAAATTTCAAATTAAGCTTATGCGGTTAATTTGCTGATACAAGAGCAGCTGTTCGACCCGCCGACCTGAGTGCCTGCCAAACGGATTTGGTTAGGTTAGGAATTGCCCCTTCACCCCCCCGGCCAATCCACACACCACACACAGCATCCAGCTGCATACACACGAATTTCCTTAGTGAGGGAATTTTTCTTTTTCTTTTCGCAAAATGATGCAATAGCCGCGTGGGAGAGAGACGCAAAATGCTGCACTCACCTGGATGACCCTCGCCGACGGATTCGGAAGTGAATAGGAATGTTTGTCCATCTTCCATGTCATAGGAGTTGCCGTTGGTGCCGTTGCAGCCGTTGGCGGTGGCAGTGTGTCCATTCGTCTTCTGTGGCATGGCTATTTCTTTGTGGTTGCTGTAGGATAATGGAGAGGAGTTTGCTGTTCGGAAAGATAAAAAAACGTTTTAGTTTTTTTCGTGTTTCTTGCGATTGATTTTTCGCCCCCCGCCAGCGACCGGCTGCCCACTGTCCGTGGGCCTGCCTGTCTGTGTGGGTGCTGGGGCTGAATTAGTTTCACATTTTTTTATATAATCGAAAATGCGTATTTTTTTACATTTCTTTTCGGTTTTGCTGCGTTTAGTGGTCCCCACACACACGCAACCACACACACACACACGCTGCCGAAACCCGCCAGCTACCACGAGCAACACTCACACACACACAGGCACACGCGCGCACAGGGCAGTGGGAGATTTGGAGTTTTTAGTTTGTTAAACGATTTTAAACGTTTGCAGAAAACTGTTAGGCGAAGGCACTTGCCTCTGGCACGGGTTGTTCTATTTTATGGTGATTTTTTTAGCGGCGGTCGGCTCGGTCTCTACGGCAATCGGCGTTGCTGGCTGTGCGCACACGTCCTGTCTTCGTGACGTTCTATACAAAAAGAGCGCACTTTCAGAATTTATACCCCAACCAAACACACAACACACTCGAGGGAAATATGCACGCACACAAGTACACGGCGGTGTGTGGGAGCGGCAACGGCAGCGGCGGCAGCGAATTCGGCTTTCAGCAGCAGGGAACCTGGGAAAATTTCTCTCTTTTGGCTCTCTGGCTCTCTGTTTAATGGTTTGTTGGGGGTAATTTTTAAGCCGTTTTGTTTTTCTTCTTCGTCTTAAGATAAAAAATTTCCACGTTTTTTTTTTTATTTCTTGTTTCTCGCGATTGCCCTGCCAACAGCTGATTTGCATTCGCCAGAGCCGCGTTGCCACCTAGTCGGAAAACCCGCAGTTCGCTTGCGCGCAGCCGCCGCTTAAATACTCTTCAGCCCCGGCCAAGGATGGCGAGGACATAAAACGAGGACACTCACTTTAATACCGTTTGTGGTTCCGCTGGGCCTTCTCGATCTTCAAGTACTTGACGCGCGCTCGCACAGCGTTCAACTGTGCGGGTTTTCGGATTTCATTTTCATTTATAAATAATTTTACTTCAGCGGCGACAAATACGGAAAGATGAATAGACAGAAAACTTGGATCCTTATCTGTCTCAGCTGCGCTACTGCGGCTGAGCTTAGAAGTTCTTCAAAATCAGGCGGCCTGATGTTATTTTCGAATTGTCTTTGGCGCTTGAGGGAACTGAGATTCCTCGTATAGCGCAGCCAAGTCGCGTGTTGGCGCTCTCCCGGTCACATTATTGATAAGTTGTTTCATTGAAAACAACACGAGTATATTTTTCGAACCAAAAATTCAATCAAATTAAATGATTTTCCAAAATTTTGGATTCTAACCAGAATTCTGTTGGTAATGCTCAGGGGTCACGGGTCATCCGAAATTCTGAGGAAACTACAAAATCACCTGGGCGCTTATTATGAAATTGGAGAGGAAAAAACCCACAGAAGACAAAAGATCCGATCTGATCTTTCGAACTTATCTCAAGGTCGCCCAAGATCAAGGCGTTGGGCAATCGCGGCTGTTGTTCCTGAATAATAAAATAAAGCCCGAATTCAAATTTCGCTGGCATTTTGACCCCCACCAGATGGCGTGGCGTGTGCGGCTCGAGATAATAATAGAAATTTCTAGTCCATGAATTTGCGTTGTGGGCACAAAATTCTGGGACTCTCGATTTCGGAGGGGGGCTTGAAATTTCTGGTTTTACGTCAATACGTCAGGAAAAAATCCCCGCTTAGTTACAAAAAAATCGTCTCGTGACGAATTGCCAAAAATTTGCCTTAACCCTGACCATCCGAAAGCGGGGAGATAAGGAAAAGTCGATGATTTTGTTGAAGGCTTTTCGCTTTTATTGCGCGCTCTTCAAAATCTCAACGAAATTCTGCTGGTTATCAGTTCCAGCGTGGCCCTTTGACCCCCTTTGACAAAATGACTTGACAGTTAATTCAAAATGTACGTAAATTATGATTAACATTCTTGTTTATTGATATATCAATAAAACGCAATTTCCCAATCTCAAAAGAAGGAATTTAAATCCCGCGCCATCCTCTGCAAACAAGGTCCGGCAACGCTGTGATAAACGACCGCCCGTCCCACCCGCCTGGGCGACCAATCAGCTGTTTATGACGTGTTGTTTTTGTTGGTCGCCCTGCGCGGACGTTGAGAAAAATGAAAAGTGCTGTGAAAATCTAGAATCCTCTCAACGAAAATCCAAACGAATTTCAAGCAAAAATGAAGCTACTACGTCATACGCTCACCTGGGCGATCCTAATCGCCATAAATTGCGCCATAGCCGCCAACGAATCACCCGAAAATCAACTCACAGCTGGCACCAAAGAGGCTCCAGACATCCCGAAATTAGAGGAGCCACCGCAACAAACCGTCAACCTGAGCAATACCACCGCTGCCGCAGCCGCCAATGTGTCCCAGCCATCCGACCAGCCGGCCTTTAGTGGCAGCGTCAACATCGCCAACGCCACCACCGCCAGGCCCGCTGATAACAGCACCAAAAATGCCACCACCGCAGCCACAGAGCCGCCGCTGATCGACCCGCATGCCGTCGAACAGGAGCACAACTCCTCGCTGTCTCTGTTCTTCGTGATCTGCGTGATTTTGCTGGGCATCCTCCTAATCCATTCGATGCTCCAAACGGGATTCCAGTACCTGCCGGAAAGCATTGTGGTGGTGTTTCTGGGCGCGCTCATTGGACTCTTCCTGAACGTCATGTCGGCCGAGAATGGCAGCTGGAAGCGGGAGGAGGTCTTCTCGCCCACTGGCTTCTTTCTAGTGCTGCTGCCGCCGATCATTTTCGAGTCCGGCTACAATCTGCACAAGGGCAACTTCTTTCAAAACATCGGCTCGATTCTGGTCTTTGCCATTTTGGGCACCACCATCTCCGCCTTGGTCATCGGAGCCGGCATTTACCTCCTAGGCCTGGCCGAGGTGGCCTACAGGTGAGTTAGCCCAGAGCCAGCCGATCTTTCGACTTAACCTTCTCCCCTTGCAGGCTGAGTTTCTCGGAGTCGTTTGCCTTTGGCTCGCTTATATCGGCCGTGGATCCTGTGGCCACTGTGGCCATTTTCCATGCTTTGGATGTCGATCCGATCCTGAACATGTTGGTCTTTGGCGAGAGCATCCTCAACGACGCTATATCGATTGTTTTGACCGCCTCGATCTCGCAATCTGCCACCGCCAATGCCGGAGCCTCAACGAGTGAGGCCGTTTTCAGCGCTTTGAAAACATTCTGCGAGATGTTTTTCGCCTCGGCTGGGATCGGCGTGATCTTCGCCCTGATTTCCGCTCTGCTCCTCAAGCACATCGATCTGCGCAAGCATCCCTCGCTGGAGTTCGCCGCCATGCTCATGTTCACCTACGCCCCCTACGTCCTGGCCGAGGGCATCCACCTGAGCGGCATCATGGCCATTCTGTTCTGCGGCATCGTCATGTCCCACTACACCCACTTCAACCTGTCCACCGTCACCCAGATCACCATGCAGCAGACCATGAGGACCTTGTCCTTCATAGCCGAGACCTGCGTCTTTGCTTATCTCGGCCTGGCCATCTTCTCGTTCAAGCACCAAGTGGAGTTGTCGTTTGTGATCTGGGCCACGGTCTTGTGCCTGATTGGACGGGCCTGCAACATCTTCCCGCTGGCCTGGCTGGTCAACAAGTTCCGCGAGCACAAGATCAATAACAAGATGCAGTTCATCATGTGGTTCTCCGGCCTGCGCGGCGCCATCTCCTATGCCCTCTCGCTGCACTTGCACCTGGACAGCCAGGAGAAGCGGCACGTGATCATCACTACCACTTTGATCATTGTCCTCTTCACCACTTTGGTCTTGGGTGGCTCCACAATGCCGCTGCTCAAGTACCTCAAGCCTGGCAAGAAGCGGCGCCTGCGCGGCAGCAGCGCCCGCGGCTCTGCCGGTGGGGAGCCTGCCCGGCGCAGCGGCAGCCGCAAGCGCAGCAAGTCCATCTCGCTGTCCAAGACCCGTGAATGGGGCCAGGCCATTGACTCGGAGCATCTGTCGGAGCTTACGGAGGAAGAGGACGTGAGCTTTGCCCAGACCCGCATAGCCGGCTTCGGGCGGCTGGACCGCAAGTATTTCATACCCTTCTTCACGCGCCGCTTCAACAGCCAGGAGCTGCACGAGTGCAAGTCCCAGATGACCGACCTGACCAACAAATGGTACCAGGCCATACGCGTGAGTCCTTTAGACTCGGACGAGTCCGACGAGGAACTCGGCCTGGCCGCCAGTTCCAGCCACGCCAACCTGACGCGCTCGTAGGCAAGGAAAGGAATGAAGGCTGTGCCAAAGACCTAAGGACCTCTTTATAGCACAAATTGGGTGTGAGTGTGTGTGTGTGTTTGGGTGTTTGTGGTGGTGGTTAGGCTAGGGAATTTTGTATGGTTATCCTTGCAGTATTTTTTGTTGGCCCTGCAGTATTTGTGAGGATTTGTTTAGTTTCCTTCAACGAAACGAAATAAATGTGATAAAAACCAAAATTCGTATATTTTAATTTAACTTTTTGGCAGAAATTCTCTAAATACTCTAAGCCTCGGCTACAATTTGACTACGTGGGTTTGGGTGGAGGGGGAATCTTTTGTGCTTTACAACTCCTCGCGCTCCTCCTCCTCCTCCGCAACGGCGACTGCAAAAGAACCAAAATCATAAAGCAACATAAACAATTTGGCATAAGGAACAAAATTTCATCGAAGACAACGCGACTTATTCACAGAATAAAACGAACGCGTAGCCCAACATCCAGGGAATGTTTGCCTGTGCGTCTGTGGCAGCGCGAAGACCGGGAGGAGGCCTCGTTTCGCTCTTATAAGGATTTCATAATCATCTCCTCCAACTGCTTGGTATCGATCTCCGGCTTGTGCCCCGCATGCGGCGACGAATTCAGCCAGTACTCCGAGGCCGCTATGTAGATGGCCACGGCGGCCCCCACAATGTACGCAATGTGGGTGGAGCTCTGGAAGATCACGCAGGTGGCCACGCACATGCCGAAGTAGGTGAGGAACCGAGTGATGTTCACATACGAATCGCGTTGCTCGGAGGACAAATCTTTCAAAGCAGAACGAGTTTGGTTGGGATCATTGGAATCATTGCTGGTTCGACTTACCTTGGCATTTGCCGTCCTTCAGTTTGTAGCCGTCGGCGCATTTGCGGCACATGTCCGGGCCGTCGCCATCGCAGCCGTCGCAGGATCTATCGCACTCGAGGCAGGAGTAGGAGCCCTCGTTGTTCACGCAGAACTGTTGGGGGCGGCAGGCGCGCTTCTGCTCGAGGCACTCGTTGATGTCCAGGCAGCCGTGCTCGGTGTCCATTAGCCAGCCGTCCTGGCAGCGGCGACAGCTCTTCGGGCCGGCGCCAGTGCAGCCGCCGGAGCCGCAGGCCGAGTGGCAGGGCGAGCACAGCAGCTTCGAGGCATCGCGGAAGGATTCATAATGCTGCGGGGAGCACTCGTTGCAGTTCTCGCCCGCATAGCCGGCATCGCAGTTGCACTGACCGTTGCCCTTCCTTGTGCCGGCGCCCTTGCACTTGCCTACAACCACCAGATTAATGGAATTTACTGAGGACTCTTACGGAGGACTCACCGTTGCCGCTGCAGTTCGTGCAGGGCTGGCATTGGGCGCCGTAGGTGTCTGGCGGGCAGCAGACCTTCAGTTGGTCAATGCACAGCCAGGCCTGGAGATCGGGCTGCTCGGTCTGCTTGTGGATGAACCAATCTTCAATGAGGGCCTCGTGCTCGTTGGCCATTGTGTGGCAGTGGTCCTGGCCGCGCTTCACGTCCGAGCAGAGCTGCTCCTGGATTTCCACCAGGCGCACTTCGCTGGTTTTGTAGGAGCGCAGTCGCTCCTCTTCCCAGGCAGCATCGCCGCCGGCATGTTTGCCTCTTTTCGTCTTCTCCAGGCCGAGCTTGAAGGAGTCGACTAGGACGAGGCAGGCCTTGCAGGGCGGCAGCTTGGTGGACTTGTCCTTCTGCTCCTTGGGGGAGTTGCTGAATGGGGCCTTGTCGGCCATGGCCAGGGGGGCAAGCAGGGCCGCCAGGATCACATAAACAGCATTGAAGAGCATTTTGCCACTTGAATTTGGTCTGCCGCACAGAACACAGGCCCGGTTTTTGGGTTTACGTGTATTTTAGTGTTGGCTGTTCTCAGGGCCGAACTGCTCTTATCGATTATCGCGTGTGTAGCCCTGGAAGGTACACGCGTCAAAGAACAAGTTCGCTCAATTGAAGAGGGTGTAAAAGAACAATATCAAATTAAAAATAACGAATGGAAAAATAAAGAGATGTTAGTTGAGTCAACAAATAAGAAGAAATTGTATTGGTGCATGTGGATGCACGAATCTTTCGATAAATAAATGTGTAATTGTTGCTAGTTCCGTGTGAACCATTTTCAAAAGCCCCGCGTGTGGTTCACACGAACTTTAAGATTTAATTTATTGATAAAGAGTTTTAATCTACAATTCGTGTGCCTAAATTCTGAGACGCACTTTACCCTAGTGGCAACTGTTGACAAAGTTCGATTTGTTTGTTTATTTGTGAGATATATAAAATTTCTGCTTTTGAAACTAAGCGCGCACAGAAACAAACCAGCGTTGCCACTTATACAAGTGCTATAAATGTGCTATAAAAATTCAAATTTTGTATTTTGAAACGGCGGATGGATCCATAAAATTCCTTTTCCCAGTTTCAATCGCCAACGCTTAATTTTCCTAATTTCTATATCCAGCAAAAGTGTAACGAAATACCTTTTTAATGAAATTTAATGTATTTTCAGTGTGCTTAATTTGAGAGCCTTGGGACACCTGGAATTGCTAGAAATCCGCGTCGGCTTTCGAGGTCTTTGAATTCTGTTGTTCCCAATTGGAACTCGAATTTTCCCAAAAGATCCCCCCGAAAAAAGACTCATACAATGTGTATTTGATATAGAAAGGTATACGTATTTATTTCTTACACAATCTCTAGCACAAAATACTCAATTCACTCGTTCGTTTATCGATCTGTGGTGTGGCCCGTCTAGTAAATTGGATTGGATTGTCTGCTGGTCCATTTAATACTTTCTCGCCTGCCCATAAACGCTACTTAAGATCTACACAAGTTGGGGGGTATTAGGTAAGTTATATTCGCATGCTCTACATGATCCACGGCTAAGTGTTGGCAATCCTTTCCCATCCTTCCTCTCGTTCCGAAAGTTCGTTGACTCGGTTTGCTGGCTTCCAATCGTTGTGGCTTAAACGGCTTACATAATTAATATGGTTATAGTTAAAGTATTTCCAACGGATTTACCAACTACGACTGCTATGATTACGATCCTAAGACTTAGCCTAAGCAAAAATGTAGTGAATTTTATAATACATTGAAGAAATGTGCAGGCTTGAGTATTCGATAGGTAAATGGAGGAGATTTGAAGGCCGAGTGCGTATAAATTCAGTTGTAATTATCACAATTAAAATTACAAGTCCTTAGCCTATTAGTTAACTCTAGGGAATCTCCTAAGTCCTAGCTAAGCGGGCCCGAGTGGCTGGTCGAAGACTCGCCGCCCTCTACGATCCTGCGATCCTGTACAAAATTAGCAAACCGTAGGAATCTTTTATAACATAAGGGAATAAATAATTTTCGTTTCTCGTTGTGCGAAATACAAAAAATTAACTAAAATTCGATTCACACCGACCAAAAAAAATATTACAAAATCTTTTTCAAACATTTGCTACATCGCGAAGGTTTTTCTAATCCTAAATCTAGTCCTACAGACGAGTGAATACCAGTATTTTGGGCTATCAAATTTGCTTGCTAAACTTCCACATCCCATCGAGAGGGGGAACTCGAGATTTACGCCGCTGGCTCCTCCACTTCGTTGTCGATGCGGGAGGATCGGATGCCCGTCTTGCCGGTCCAAGGATAGATATCGGGACACGGCTGGCAGGTCTTCATATAGCGCACGCCCGACTTGTGCCACAGGTTGCAGACCTTGGGATTGTTGCAGCGCTTGGGTCGATCCTAGAGGGGAAAAGTTAAGTTATTCTGGAGTCAAGGATCATTTGGGGTATAAACTCACCGAGTAGTCGCATTGGAAAGGCTGGAAGGAGTTGATGCGGGAGGTGGGCGTGGGATCGCGGACCCATTGCAGGGCCTGCCAGTTGGTGAGGATCCAGACATCGGGCATGGCGTTTATGGCATCGAGGAACTTGATGAAGCCCTCCTTGTGATGGGGCTGGGTGAACCAGGCCGCATGATAGAACAGCCCAAACGGAGCCCTGCCAAAAACAATAATGAGTAACTCAGGATTCTCTTGCGGTTACCTCACCTGTTGGTTGTGTAGTGGCGCTCGAAATTCTTCATGATCATCTTGGTGACGCCGTCGGCATCGCTGGGATTCGAGCAGGCATCGCCCATGGAGCACCGGCCGCCGTTCAGGTCCTGCCACATCACCATCGGCACTTGCCACACGCCCGGGTAGCTGCGGGTGGGGCAGGGCGGGATCATGCAGTCGTGGAAGATCTTGTAGTCCAGGGTGTAGGGCCAGGAGGGCGGGCGGTTCTCGTAGACCGGCATGGAGGAGTCATAGGTAAAGTTGGAGTCGTACAGCATTTTGTACATTTTGTTGCCGCCCACCGACAGGAAAGGAGCGCGCATGCCGCGCACATCGGACAACTTGACGCCGCCGTAGGCCGCCAGGATCTCCCGCTGGCCGGCCACCTCCCTGGTCCACTTCTTCTGCGAGAATTGCTCACCGAAACTGTGCCTGCGAATATCAAAAGATTCACTCAATTCACCAGCCCAATTGGAATTCATTTCTTCTCTAAAAGCTCAGCGTGTTTATGGGCGTGCATACGTATAGTCCTGGGTGCAGTGTGGGCGTGTGGGTGGTCGTCAGGCTCGACTACTTACGAGACAGTGTGGGAGGCCATTTCATGCCCGTCGGCGTATAGATTTTGGACCTGACTGTAGTCGGTCCACTCGTGGGACACATAGAAGGTGGCGGTAATGGGGCAACCGTTGGGGTTGACGCGTCCTTTCTCGAACAGATCCGTGTACAACTGCTTGTTCAGGTCGTTCACGGAGTCATCAAAGGTCAGCAGGACAATCTGAGGGATGCTTTCGGCCGGCAGTTCCCCTGGCAGTCGCAAGGCAAAGTTGATGTGGTCGAGTTTATGAATGGCGGAGAGGGGCAGAGAAATGAGCAGAGAGCACACAAATGAAATGAGTTAACGGTATTTACAGCAAGGATTCCTTAACCTAGGAAATATAAATGGAAAGGCTCAGACGATGGATGCTGGCTGGCGGAGGCTGTGGGTCAAGTCGATTGGCGATGAGAGGCAAGTCTGGGGCCAAACTTACGACACGGTGTGCGAGGCCATCTCATGTCCTTCGGAGTACAGGTCCTGCACCATTCCGTAGTCGGTCCACTCGTGCGACAAATAAAACGTGCCTCGCCAGGGGCAGCCGTTGGGATTCTTGCGCGTCTTGTTGTTGAAGACTTCTTGGTAGAAGTCGATGTTTATGTTGTTCACCGCATCGTCGAAGGTGATGAGGACGATTTGCGGGGTGTCCTTTACACTCAAATTGCCTTGACTCAGCGAAAACGTCGGTTATTCTCTACTTACGTCCTTGACAAATTGGCGGTTTCTTGGGCTCCCTAACTTACCGGGTATATCCTTGCCGCCGCAGTAGCAGTCGGGCAGCAGGCACACATCCTTGCGGCACTTGGCTGCCGTCTTGTCGGGCATGGGCTGGGGATACAGCGGCTCTGGTCGGCTGGCCGGGTAACGGTAAATATCCACAAACTCCTGGGCCTTCGACACGATCGTCCCCGAGGGCTTCAGCGTGGGTCGAGTGCGGCTGTAAGGACTCAATTAAGTAGAGATTAAAGGACAAGAACTGCCAACTACTCACGGTGGATGGGTGCCCCGGTTGGGCGAGGAAGCTACGTCGCGATCCTGATTGGTGTAAATGGCGCTGCCGCGGTTCCTGTTGCCGTTCCTAAATCCAATTGCAGGTCGGAAGAAAGCCGTTAAAACGATTTATAAAGAAGCCCAACTCGCCGCCCTTCTGGGCGGGGCCAGTCTACGTTTACCAAGCAACTACTTTGTGCCAAACAGCTACGCAAGGAAGCCTCGGGCTGGGTACAGTACACACCACACACGCTTAGTCACACAACATGAATGAGAGTTGGGTTAGTCGGGCCGATTTACCCCACATGCGATGATCCAGCACCAACCAACTTACAACTAAACTACGATTAGATGGTTAAAAAAGCAGTTCATATCACAGGCCAATTGGAGTTTTCAAATATTTACAGTGAGAACCAAAAAGTTGTCGAGTGTACGGAGGAGGAGGCTGAGTGTCAGTGTGGGTGGTTCGGGGGGAGAAGTGGGGAATTAATATCAAACAACAGAGAGAAAGAGAGAGCGAAAGAGAGAGAAAGAGAGAGCAGAGACAAAAGAGTGTTTGCTTGTGGTGACCGCTGCAATTAAATGGATAAAATTATTAAGTTTCAAGTCGGTTTAAATTTCAGGCTCTCTTACCCTGCAAAATAGAATTCTGTGGGCGGGGATAAAAAGCGTTTAACTAAATTTACAGCTCGGTAAAATGTGCCACAAATCGAGAATCAAAACCGATCTCGGGGAATCCTTTTCGGCTACAGGGTGGTGGTGGTTACAATCGGTGCATTTACTTTTACAGGGTGCAGGGTACAAACTTCTTAGTTCTCACATTGTTTTTTTTACGTGTTACAATTTCGAGTAAGCAAATAAAGTTCAACAAAATGTTTTCGACAAAATCATAAAAATAAATGCAAATTTAAGTTAGGATCAAGTTCTAGAAAAATGTCGATACAAATATATTTTTACACCACCACCTGTTCAATGGATTTCGATTGGTCGGTTCGGTTGCTTTTCAGGGTTCACGAGGCTCGCGAGCAGTGAGAAATAACGACACTAGAAATGATCGAGCAGGCGGAATAAACTGGATCAGAAAGTTCCTCAAGAGAAGTTCGAATTCTTTTAAAAAGGACTCGTGAGCAAAGCAAGAAACTCTGCTTTTGAAAAGCTCGCAAGGTCCCTAAGTAAATTTCTGAAAAGATCCTTTAAATCTTTAAAGATCTTCTGATCACCCGCAGGTGTTATAAAAGCCACACTAGCATTTCTTAATGGTTCTTGAGCAATCAAAACCTTAAGTCTGTCAAATTCTGAGAGTCTCACAGCAATATCCTGTTTCCTGTAAGCTCTATAAATTGGTTAGAGTAACCAAATTTTTATAAAAGGAGAACGTGGACTGCTCGCGAGCCTTTGGATTCCTTCGATGGTTATTGCAACATTTTACAGAGCATCTAAAATTTAGTAAAACTTGCGGCCAACAGAAAACGGTTTTAAGGAGGACCGGTGGACCGACTAGGACTACTAAGTGAGCTAATGGTCGGGAGTAATTTGTGGAGGTGGTGGTGGTTGTGGGTTTATGAGAATCGAAAGCTAAACAGCAAATACAACTAAGGATCGTGGCTGGATTCCAAATCCAGAATTACGGTGACAGAGCGAGAGCGAGAAACGGAAGTATCAAAAGAGCGGGAGAGACAGACAGAAAGTGAGAGCGTTACGAGAATTTCGTGGATCGTTTGGTATGGGGGCAGTTTTTTTTAATGGGGATTTCATATACCTCGAGGGGATTTCGTTGCATTTGGCGCTCGGCGAGTTATCAGAACATTTCACCGCCCCGCCATTGTTGTTGCTGTTAGTGAGCTGTTGCTGCTGCTGTTGTTGCTGCTGCTGGTTGTTGCTGTTGCTTTGGAATTTACTAGACCGATTCGGCAGGACCAGAGGCTGATAGGCAATGGCGTTGTTAGCGGCTATGGACGACTTGATGGCACTGTTAACCCTCGAGGCGCGGGCAGGCGGCAGGGAGAACCCAGAGGGCGGGGCACTGGTGGTGGTTGTCGTGCTGCTGCTACTGCTGCTGGTGGCAGGGGTCCTAACGCTACTAACATAGGCAGAGGCAGGCACTGGAGCCGGGGCTGGAGGGCTGCTGGTTGTGCTGGGGCTGGGAGTGGAGGGCAAGGCAGCGGGAAGGGCATTCGTCAAACTAAACGTGCTGCTGGGATAGGAGGGGGAGGAGGCCAGGGAATAGGACTTCACTGGACTGCTGGCCAGCGGCTTGAAGGTCCTTTTGGTCACTGGCGCGGCGGTTGTGGTTGTCGAGGTGCTGCTGGTGCTGCTGCTCCTTCT
>JBAMCP010000624.1:0-41948 GCA_037075105.1 Lissocephala sabroskyi | reverse complement strand
AAAAAACACGCACAAGCAAGTGCGTGAGTTTGTATGTGTATGCAGTCGCACTGGCCAATCACAGAGCGGCTGCAGAAAAACACTGGACTAGGTACAGTTGAACGAGTTCGCGGTGGCGGTGGTTCTCGGTGGTCCGTAAGCACGTCTGCACTCAACGAGAGTTCGTTCGCGAATTTTTAAAAAATTGATAGCCCTATCTTTTTGTGAGTTATCTAGTATATGTTGGAACCTTGGGTCCAAATATAAACAAGCGTCGAAGCCAACATTCGAGACTAATTTTTTAGTCCTTTCTTCCATGCTTTCAATAAGCGTTTTCCCAATCTTTTTTATAAATGAGTTGGCATCTGATGTGTTTTTTTCTAAAAGATTGCGAGTTGAAAGTTTGCACATAAGCCACATTGCATAAAAATTCCCATAGTGCAATTGTTCTTCTTGAAATTGTACTATGGTTTTTTGCAAGGGCGCCATAATAGTGACATAGGACTCTATGAAGTCCCATAATTGGTCATTAACTACAAAATTGTCGTCTTCTGGTGTATTTGCAGAAGCTTCGATAAAGCTTAAAATACTTTTAGCCTTATTGAGTTGATCGATCATGTCATAGGTTGATCCCCACCTAGTTGGGCAATCCAATTGTGGTAATTTGTAGTTTCTAATTTCAAATAAATCGCGATAACCGTTTGATGGCTTTCGAATATGTTTTGTAATATTGCGGCAAGCTAATAAATACTCATATATATTCGTATTTTTTGTAACATCTAAGGCACAAAGCTGTCCCGTGTGGGCTGCACATCGACATATTTGTATTTCGCCGATGTGAATAGTTTCTGTGTTTTCAAATAGGTCAATTTGCTTCTTGTACTCGTTATTTTGTTCAATACAAACTTCATCTACGTAATAATCACTTTCTTGAATTTCTGATAAAATTTTTGATGTTTTTATCATGTTTGCCCCGTTATCTGAGGTAATTGAGACAATTTGGCTCAATTGTATTTTATATTTTTCTAAAACAGAAATAACTTCTTTTGCTAGATTTTTTGCTGTGCTTGAGCCAGCTGCCTTCAGCTCCACCAATACGCGAATTCTAAAAGTCGCAAGGTATTTTCCATTATCATCAAGATCTGGTGACTCCGCGAGGTTTTTCTAAGTAAATTGGAAATTGGAAGTTCTGTTCTTTTGGGTTCCCTTCGACGGCAAATTGCGGCTGTCCCTTTTGCACTTATTCAGAGACATGGCAGCAGGCCAAGCTGAACCGCATTGACAGTTAGTCGGTGGCCGCTATGCTCAACCACCCCCACCCCTGCGGTGCTACGGGGCTGCCGCGTCAACGCAACAAGTAAGAAGAAGCAACCGCATAACGGCAGTCAAAAGTTTCCAGGGACCAAAAACAGCTAAACGTTGTCAACCTCACCATGTGTGTGTGAGGGTGTGTGTGGTATTAACAGGGCCAAAAAGAAACTACAAGAGCCAAGAGGCAGCCGAAGAAAATGAATGGCAATCGGCGCAGCAGAAACGTCGCAGTCCAAGCAAAAGTCGCAAAATTTTTGCTTGTCTGCGTAAAATGCTGCAATGCTGACAAACAAAACGAACACACACAGGACAACAAAAAAATGGACAAGAAATAATATTAGTTATAACGGTTGTTGCCGAGGCGAGGCCCCTTCGGCCATCGGCTACGGCCACTTGCAGTGAGCCGAGAATAACGGTAAGAAGGCAGACGGCGTACAAAAAAATGACGCATAAGCAGCACCAACGCACCCAGAGAGAAAGAGAGAGAGAGCGAGGCTACGCGCAGCCTGGGGAGAGGGAGAGAGAGCCGAGCTGGCGCTGCCAAGTATGCAGTGGTTTTTAATTCCGTCCGCCAAGGCTGCGCGCACCGTAGAGCAAATGGCCCTGCAAAGCGCCACAGCAGAAGAATCCAACGAAACGGTTCTGCACAGAATCTGCAGCCCAAAGAGGAGAGCGAGAAGAACCCCCGCCCTCTCCCTCTCTCACTCTCTGGGATGGTGGCGCGGTTGTCTCTTGGCGCTCATTAGTTGTGTGCTCGCTGTGCGTGAATTTGGCCCAAATATTTTGTGTGCCTCGGGGGTGGGGGGAGGCTCAGCTGGGGCTGGGTATTTTAACCGTTAGATTGTTCTATTGAGAGCAGGTCCTTCTTTTATTTCTGCTTCTTTTTATTGCCCGTTTTTATTTTCACGACTTTCTTTTGAATTGAAATTTTCATGCCACGCCAGGCGGTCATAATTCCGTGGCTTCCTCTTCTCTTTCTTCCCCGATAACGGTTTGTCTAACGGTTGAAAGTCAGTGTCCCTTGTTGTTTCTTCTTCTTGTTGAATTTTTCATGAGTTTCCTTCTTCCTCAGCGCCGCCATCTCGAAGTAGTTTTCCGAACGGGTTTTTTGTTTCAAAGGCTTTTCCTTTCCGCTTCGAATTTTTTTAGTTTTCTTTCTGTGGCAACTCGAGAGTTTCGAGAACTTTCTCCCACTCTCCTGCGCTGTCCTTCCCGTTCTCTGTGTAATTTGAATGTTTTCAACTGTGAAGGAAAATGTCCTAAAAGCATGGCGCGGGGGCAGGGGTCGTAGGTTGATTGTGTCCCACAAAAGAGTTAACTTATCTAATAAAGTTTTTTTCCACCTTTTTTTTTGTTCCTTTTGGTCGTTTTTGCCTTTTTCCTTTCTGCTTCTTGATGGGCATTTATTATTCATGTGTGTGTGTGGGTGTGCGTTTTATCCTATCGTGCAGGAATGCGAGACTCCTCCACCTCCTTTTGCACTCTTTCTCTTCGCTTGCTTGAGCGCTTCAAAATTTTATGCTATTAAAAAAGTTTTACCCGCTCGGCTTTTGATTTCTCGAGAGTGTCGGCTTGGGGGAGCAGCCCGCAGGATAATTTAATAAACTAAGCCAACAAAAAATAAACAAAATGGCGGCTGCCTGGAGATTTCATTTGGGAAACTGAAAAAGTTTCAACGGTAAATTGCGCGGTAATTATTTCTTATTGGGCCCACGTCAGAGTTGCCAGATCAAGCAAAAGTTTGCTTAGGTTCCCCCACAAATCTGCCCCCTAATTGAAGGGCAAATAATCGGAAAAGCATCTGACAAAGTCTGCGGGTCAGCGAGTCCTCCTGCTCCTTGTTTGGTCAGTTGATTGATGAGCAAAACTTTCGCCCGGACGGCCCACCTTTCGCCTCCGCTCGCTCGCTCTCTCTCGGGGGGGCCGAGTACTCAATTATAAAAAGCTTATGGAAGCGTGGCTGGCAGTAAATAAAAATTTACCAAGGACTTCCTAATTCGGGCCACACACGTACAACGAATGAATCCGCCGAGGCTAAACAAACTCGCATGGCTAGGATAATTCAAGGAGTCTGTTCGGCCTCCGCCAAAGGCCAGAGCGTTTGGGGAGCCCCTTTCAAAATTCCCGGCACGCAAATTTGTTGCCAATAAGCAACCGAAAACAATTTTTATATGGACTAAGGTTTTTGGGGTTGGGAGATGCAAGGAGGCTTTTTGTTATGCGTGCTGCGTGCGCGGCTGGTTTGCCCCCCTGGGAAGGGGAAGGGGAAGAGGAACAGGCAGCTGGTTTCCCAGGCAGCAGCAGTCAAATTGCCTCTGCACAAATGTAGGTCATGCAGAAGATGACAGGGGGGAGCGATGGAGAGAGACAGAGCGCCCCGAACGGGAACGGAAACTGGAACCGGAGAAACCCACAAAAAAGGCAGTGAAGCGGGCAAAGGATTCGGCGGTACAAGCCTCCAATTGCCGCCACTGCGCAAGCTCACCAAGGGGGGAGCCCCACCCCCAACCCACGCACTGGGAGACACACGCACTCCATGGGTGTCCCCCCGCCCACAACTCACCTGGCACACGCGCTTCTACTCGCTCTCCCGGCGGTTCTCTGGGGCAGCCTCTCGGCCAACCACCTGCTGAAAGCTGAGTTGGCCTAGCCACCCCCCCACCCCTCATGATTATTTTATTAAGGAATTGAATGTTGACGTGTCGCATGTGTTGCTTTTTCCGGAACTCCTTTGAAAAAAACCTCAGCTTTTTTATTCTCCGCCCGAATTATTTTGAATACCGCTTTTATGCTTATTGAGGGACTTAACCGAGCCCACACGGTGGGCGTGGCCGGGCTGACCCAATTCACAATTGCACTGCCGGGGCCCGGCCATTGCGTTTAGGCCGCCGAGCCGAGTGGATTCCGGCCTAGGCCAATAATTCGCCATCAAACTAAGTGAAGTTGTCCATTTTCGCAGGACCCCAGGGAGCCGCGGGGGCGCGGGGATTGGGTCTATTCTAAGTGCTCCTTGTCAGGACACACACTCATGTTTGGCATGCGGGCATTACAGTTTTTTTTATTGCCTGTTTGGCCACATCCCCCCCACCGATGCTGGCCCAATGACGCCAAGAGTCTCTCAAGTGCGTCAGCCACTGGCAGATGAGGAAGTGAATTGCGGAGTAGCTTAGAAGGATCGATGTCAGCCGAGGGAGGAGGGAGCACACATCCAACTGCAAATGAGTAAGACAGGAATAAGTAGGAATAAAGGAAAAAGAATACATCTCAAGGGGAAGAGAAGAAAGTGTTTTAGAGACTGAAACAGTGTGGAATTTGAATTTGATCCTTGAGAATTATTTAAAGATTCCTTAAGTTGAATAGAGAGTGAGGAATCATAATATAATGCTAAAGAACTATTGAAAGATTTCTTAAGTTGCTTAACTGCTTAAGACTTATTGAGAGATTTCTTAAAATGGAGACAAAAATTCAGCGCAGATTCAGATTTACTGAGGGCAAAAAAATAAAATTTGATTTCTATTAGAAAAAATACAAAAGAAGTATTTGAATTTTGTACAGCATTTTCTTAATTACTTTTCAAGAAAAGAACCCTTACCTTTATTTTATTTATTTTAAGGATTGCCGATTCTCTGGGAGGTGACAACTCTGCTCTCCGCGTCGATCAGCTGACTTGCAAATGAGCGAAAATTGAACTCAAGCCACAAATACAACCCAAATAGATTTTTGGAATTGCTATTGGCAAAAGCAAATCCTGTAATTTCATAAAGGCTTATCACAAATAATTTCCATCTATAAAAATAAAGGACAATGCTGATAAATGGCTTGTCCGTTGGGCAGGCAAAGTTGAAATGAGATATTCGAATTTATTCGATTTTATTTACTTTGTTGGCCAAATGGCGGATCCGTGACATTTTCATAAATGACAGCCAAGTACCGTTGTGCTGCCGTCCCTCCGGCGACGCTGCCGCCATCTTGAATTTCGCTGGCTAGACACAAAATTCTGTGCACTCTGCCGCTCGTAAAACGCATGTCAAAATGAAAAATGGCTCATCAAAGTTTCATTTGGTCCCTTCAATTTGTTGCCGCCCCCCTAACCCGCTACTGATTTGTAGTCAGCGTGTCATATTTTTCATTGGCCATGCAAATCATAAAAATAAAGGGGAAAAAAGACGAAACTTACGGCAAACGTTTAACCCGAGGCCGGCAACTGTGGCAACTTTGGTTGGATTGGGTTTGGGGCATGCGGATATTTATGACCTCATAAAGGACATCCGAACTTTTGTGTGGGCGAACAAGCAAACAGGGCGGCTAGAAAGAATAACAAAATCAACAAATTTCGAACCGAACCCGAGACATCCGATCAAATGGAACTTGTGACACATCCAATAATTTGATTCCCCTCGCCAAACTCAACGCAAACAAATCGCAGCAAAAACAAATCTCAAACAGCCGCCCGACTGCCTGCCTGACTGACTGACAATCTGGAACGAAGTCCAACTACCGTGGCTGTAATTTTGGAAGTAAACTAAGCAAAAGTACACGAAACAAGAGGGTGTGGAAGGCAGAAGGTAACACGAAGAAGGCACAAACAGAAAACGTCAACAATTCTCGTTTTCAATTTCAAATTCCCAACTTGAGTCACTCAGAAGGCACTGAGAGAAAATGCCCATGAAGAGCCGACTTAATTGATCTCCAGATAAAGTTTTTGGTTAATTAAATTATCCATAATAGATCCGATTGCCTTTATACAATGAACTATAATGATCACCAGAAGAATCAGAGGCCTGAGGTTCCCAGAAATCCACATCGAAAGAGAATTCTACATAAATTTCATAGCGACTGCTTAGCGATGCCCAGGGTTGCATTTGCTTACTGCTATTCATTCTCAGACCAGTTCAAGATCCTCTTCCGCTTCTCTTTAAGATCAGTTCTTCAAGAATCCCCAAAGACCTCTGAGAAATTTAAGTTCTTTAGCAAAACTTCGTGGTCGCTTGTTTCTCCCAGTGTAGAACCTTCCGTTTGGGTGTAATGAGCCTTACTTTTTACCCCCGGACAGGCTGCCGGCTGCTACCTTCCATTTTGTTTAGGCAAACGGGTCCAGTCACCGCCACCCGCGCGCTCTCCTTCCTCAACCGACGCCGGCACCGTTCCATGTTTTATCGATAATTCGTAAGTGCGAGAAGGGAACTTCCGAGAAGGACGTGCGGGCGGTCGGACAGTTGGGTCCGTTGTTTTCCACCCTCCCCCGGCCAGAGAAAGTCGAAGCGTTGCTGCGGTTCGCCCGACGAACGTCTGTATAACAAATAACAGTTTTGTATCAAATACCCGAAACCCCACCATCGACTTCCTTCGTCTTGTGAGTCCTGTGCGGCGTAGGGCCGCCGCCGTACTTGGCTGTTTGCATTTCATTTGTTCGTTCGTTCGATTGGTTTTGTTATCCGAAATCGGTTTTTGCGGGAGGCCCAAAAATCCTAACGTGAAACTGGCACGAAGGTCCGCAGACGGTTGCCTACTTATTGACAGGATATTGGAACCGGCAGACAGACAACATTAGACGGTTCTATAACCGCAGAGCATTCGATTGCCGCTGGGTGGTGGCTTCCATAAGCTCGATAAAAAGAGGAAAAGAGAAATGTCAAAAATCGAACCCCTCGCTATTAATAAAACCCGAAGCGAACCCCAAACTGGGCTACCTGCATGGCGTTTTTTATATCCTGTGCCAGCGCCTTTGTGGCTGGCCGTGTGTGTGTGTTTGGTTGGTGTCCTAATCACCCAATAAAACTAAAAATAATTTGAAATTTATTGTTGTAAACGACACGAAATTTCCATATGAATTTGATTTATTTGTTTGGGCGACGGGGTGACAACATCTTCGGTTTATCTGAGTCATGCAACACACCATCTGAGGTGCCACCGAAAGGTCGGAGGTAACAACGAAACGAAGCCTGTCTCCCAACCTCTTTAATGTAATTGAACACTCCTCGATTTTAGTCTTGAAAGCTGAAGACATTCGAAGCTTTCTAAAGAAAGTGTTTAAGTTGAGGAAAGAACTCTTTTTCTTGTAGTTTCGTAAATCTCTTAAGGAATTCTATAAAGACTTCAAAGATTCTGTGTTCTTTCATAGGCTTCTATTTTATATGTCTTGTGAGTCTGCTAAATTGCACTTAGGATGTTGTAGAGATCTGAAAGAGAGCGAGAAGAAGAATTAAAGCTCCTCAAAGCTTGCAATGAAATTTAAAGAATCTCTACACTCCGTAAAATTTGTAGATCTCTAAAAGAGAGAGAGAGAGAGAGAGAAGCTCTTCTTAAAGAATTTATAGCTCTTCAAAGCTTGCAATGAAATTTAAAGAATCTCTACAGAGAGAAAGAGAGAGAGAGAGAAGCTCTTCTTAAAGAATTTATAGCTCTTCCAAGCTTGCAATGAAATTTAAAGAATCTCTACATTCCGTAGAATTTGTAGATCTCTAAAAGAGAGAGAGAGAAGCTCTTAAAGAATTTATAGCTCTTCAAAGCTTGCAAACAGATTTTAAGAATCTCTACATCCCGTAGAGCTTTCTTAGGTTCAATAAGCATAAGAAGCTTAAGGTTCCTTAAAGGGTTTTTAACTTTCTAAGCGACTTTACTTTACTTTTTCGAAAGGTTGAAAGACTAAAGCTAATAATTTTAAGTCCCATATTGTACGATGTGATATTATTATTAAATTCCTTAAACATTCGCAATAGAAATATATTCATTAATGCTTTGCATAATCCTTTCTTTGAATATCAAGTTCAGCGCTTGCAATTCTTTTTGTTGGCTGTTATGCAAGTTTAGCGATTCCGTTATGACCACAAATCGAAGTGGGATTATTCAATTAGACCGACGACAGGCGGACCCCTCCCCGCATTTCCTGTTTCGCTATTTTCTGCCTCCACAGCACTGACAGTGACAAGAACTGGAAGAACAACGACATCAGCGGCAAAAGCTCACACGTAAGCGGATTAAAAAGGAGGACGTAATTGTGTGGGCGGAGGAGAAGGGGGAGGGGGTGGTCAACTAAATGTCACCGCATTAAAAAATATTCCAGCAACGCTAAAAGTACAGTTAAATTAGCCTGCGCGCCACAGCAGCGCCGCAAAGTGGGCAGCTCAAAATGAAAAGACGAACCACCAACACACAATAGAAAGAAGAAGACCGACTCAGAGCCAGCGTAGGCGTTTGAGGAGGGGTTGTCGTCGTGCGGGGGGTGGGGGGAGTGCATTACAATTTTACCCGCTGCTGACCTTGCCCGGCAACCAACAACAAAGCCCGATAAGCGGCATTGTTTATATGACATGCAACCGCGCTGAACGTCAAACTAATTAGAGTCCGAGGTTCGGGCCGCCCTTTTTTTTGTTTGCTAAATATTAAAATGCATTACGGGCGGCGTTGTGACGTTGATTACTCGCTGCTTGGAATTATAACTGGCCCGGGGACCGGAGAGAGAAAGGCGAATTAAAAAAAAAAAAACCCTGAGCACATTTAACACAATTTGCCAGGCGATTGTTACGCTTTATGCATTGCATACTTTCGGGCGGGCGCGTTAAATGGCCCCAATCGTTGCCTGCTCGCTCGCTCCCACAGCGAAGCTTATGCGGGTTCCCCGGCAAAGAAAAACGAAAGACGCACGTAACTTCCACAAAGAAGGGATCCAGCGGGGGGGGGGGGGCTCCAATTTTACATGCAACGAAATGAGCGCGTGACATGACATGCCAACGGACCTGACATGAAATGTGCAGACGTGTAAATGCTGCCGGTGTGTGTGTGATGGACACACTGACGGCCCCGGCGCTGGGAGTGGCAGGGGGGCCGTTTCCAGGCTCGGGAAAATGAAAACCTTTTAAAACGCACACAACAAGCCTGCCGGGTAAATTTAACTGTAATTATTATGGGCAGTCGTAATGCCTGGCGGCTTACCTTGGGCCAAATCAGCGCTTGCCGAGTGTCGTTAAAAAACGCCGCATTCCACGGCCCGACGAGGAATTCCAATTCAATTTCGGTAATTGAAAGGAATCCACAGAAATTCCACAAATTAGGCAGAGCAGTTTGCCGGGGGAAAATCAGAACAAGGCAATTCGAATCCTCATAAGCTTTTGTGGCTTCTCCAAAGATTCTCGTCTTCATTTATTACACACAAAATTGGTGAGGATTGAATTTGGTTTCTAAATGGAATCCAAATGAATAATGGGAAACTTGAAAAAAAAACAAACGATTTTCTTATGCGCTGAATTCTTTTTAGTCTGATTTCTATCACAATTTAGAGGAAACTCTGAACCTCAGCCCACTGTGCGTTTACCTCCCCAAATTCGAATTTCTAGGAAACGATTATCGGCACGAAGTGCGCCACCGAGTGATGGACTCGGGAAACTTATTTATTTGTTTTAAATACCGAATTTAGTGATAAATTTGACTCGCCAGACAATTTAAAAAGTCCCGACTTTTGATTTCCAGGAATTCTCAGCTCAATGCCAGCAAAATGAAGGCTGCCTTGTTTGGGGGGTCAAATGAGACTTTAAGTTTTTGATTTCCCTCCACAAGCTCTTTTTGTAGGCTCTTTTCCGAAAGTCTTTCTCAGAGGAAAATAGTCTAAAGCAGTTGGCCAAATTGTATGTAGATTTCAAAACAAACAAGTGAATCCGCTTTTGAGATTCTGGGCGACCTAAAAAACTGCCTAAATTGGCCTGAAAGCCGGCAACGCTCCAGTTTTATTGGCTCTCCAAATATTTGGCCAGCCCTCTGGGCAAATGCAAACACCAAACTCACCCGGCCCGGCCCGCATTCGATTTTACTTTCTTCTCGCAAATATTTGAGCCTCGGACAGACGGACACTTGGCGGGCGGGCTATAAAAACGCTGGGCCGGGCAAATCTCAGTTAGAAATTCCAAAAGCCATGAAGCCCATCGTCGTCTTGATCGCCTGCCTGCTGCTCCTGACTGGAGGCTGCCAGGGCGCCCGCTTCTTCTTCACCAACGAACGGGGCCTGGTGTGCGTGTGGAGCGCCAAGAGGTCCTGCGACAGCTCAGCCTCCGTCTGCGTCAAGGCCGGCACAATGTGCAAGCTCTACGCGAACAGCTGCCAATACGAAATCGACCGTTGCCTGGGAAAATCAGGTAAGCAGAGAGAAAGCCTTCAAAAAGTTTGTAATACTCAAGGAGTCCTGATCTTTCAGTCTTCGGAAGGCAGGGAATGGTCCAGACGGCCGCCACCTGCACGGGCCCGGGCATCATCATGTGCTGAAAGGACAGGCAAAATTCCCTATATTTATTTATTTATTGCTTGCTTTGTCTTTAAAAAGAATAAAACAGTTCAATCGTATAAACGATATCAGTCCCCCCTCACCTTGGTTGATTCTTTGAACCCTGACAATGACATCACCGCAGGCGATGCTGTTCGACGCTCTGAATTCTCTTTGTGTTCCTTTCTGCCGGCCAACTGATAAGTCCCTGCATATAGACTGACTCACGTTGATCTCGAAATTTATAAATATCATTCGGCCGTTGTGGTTGCGTTCAGTCGCTGAAACGGACGCTGGAAAACATGTCGCTGGTTACGGACGAGGAATGGGCCGAGTACAAGGTTCGTTTTAGCCGCTTGAGTTCTTGGGATTGATGGGAGTGTTCTTTAGGCCACCTACGAGAAGAAGTACGCCTCGGCGGAGGAGGACCAGATGCGCAGGGAGCTCTATCAGGCCAACAAGGCGATGATTGAGGAGCACAACCGCAAGTTCGAGCGCGGCGAGGTCACCTGGAAGATGGGCATCAACCACCTGGCCGACCTGACCAAGGAGGAGTTCGCCAAGCTCTGCGGACATCATCCGCCCCCACAATAAGTTTTCTGGCCCTTCTTTCTGTTGAAAATGCTGCTGTTTATTTAAGTGAAAGGATTGAAATGCAAAGCTTAAGCCAGCCTAGCCGGTCATTGTCTTGTTCAGGTAGAGCAGGCAGTTCTTCAAAGTCAACTGCACTGGGGTCACGCAGGTGGTCGGGACATTGACAGTAGGATTGGTGCACTCGCTGGGGTCCGCCCAAGTCCAAGCTGAAAAGAGCAGAGAAGTTTTTAAGCCTTTCCGCGCCGCAAAGCCAAGCTCGCCACTTACTGCTCTCCATGTTGGGGTCGCAGTTCTTCCTGGCCAGCCAGCAGCGGTTCTGGAAGGTCTTGCAGGTGTTCGTGTTGCTGTAGCGGAAGCACACCGTCGGCATATTCGCATTGGGCACACAGTTTTGTCCATAATCCGTGCACGTCCAGGGCGGCGGCGGCGGCGGGCACTTGGCCAGGGCCAGGCCGCAGAGCAGGGCAATTGTGATAATGGAAATTATGAAACGCATTTTGTGAATTCAAATCTTGCGATCGCTCCTCTGCCGGGTGAGTTGAGTTAGCCTCTGATGATCCAAATGCCGGGATCGGGGGCTTTTATAGTCCACCGGGAAGAGCTGTCGACCTTGGCCATGATGTGGGTCGGCATGTGGGATTTGTTTGCTCTGCACACAGAGAAGTGCAGAAGACCCAAAAGATTCTTTTTTCTTACTTCTTTTTATATAAGAATGGTTTGAAAGAGTTTGATTCTTTTCTTCACCGGCGCAAACAATTTAACAACTGTGCAAACAGTCGAGGAAGTGCGACAAGTGGTGGTGATTGGGTAATAGAAATGGGTTTTCCGCTTAAAAAAAAGCTTGCAGATTTCTAAGACAAGGAAACCAAGCAAAAGCCCAGGAACCCAAACGATCAGCGACTGAGCGACTAAGCGGCATCGATCAGCACAGCTGATGTAAGCGATCGTCTGCTATCCAATGACTGTGCCGCCCGTTGCAGTCCTACGCAATCCCTTAAAAGCAAAGTTAACTAATAAAAGCGATAAGCACAAATACTCGTAATGCCAGTGGGGGAAGTTCGCTTTGAAATTTGCATTCAATTTGATAAACGAAAAGGCATCGGCTTGTCGTTTAGTCACTGATGGAATTAGCCTGTCGCTCGGTAGAAACGCCCCCAGTTTTTTTAGTAAGGGCTGTTTTATCTTCCGATAAATGAAGTTATAGAAAAAGCTGAAATTAATATTGTATAAGGTTATCATATTATTCAATATGTTCCTAAGGTTTGGAGAGCTTTTTAAGAAACTCTAGAGACCAATTATTTTCGAAATATCTACCAATATCTTCCTTTAGAATTCCAGCATCGGCGATTGCTTTAACTTTAATTTAAATTTGACTTTTGAATTCTTAAGAAAAAGAAAAGACGAATATGCAAATTAGCAAAATAAATTTGCAGCAGCTCACAAAAGTATGCTACAATGCCGGCGCTTGAATTACCCAAAAGAACCATTGCATAGCCGAAAGCTCAAACGGTTGGAGGAAAAAGCTTTAGCCGCCGCTCGAATCTGGAGGAAACTGCTTAAGGTCGGTTTCCCAAAAAGAGCTCTGTTAATAAAATTACTGGAAGTATGAAGGCGTCTTTTACTGAGTTTGTGGCCCTCAATTCAAGACTTTGTCCCAAGCCAAAAGGGGGCTTATCGAATTGACTTAAGATTAGATTTTCATATGAAAGAAGGAAACTGTAATGCTAAAGTTTCCTTGGCCTATGCAGAATATTAACCCTCGACGATGACCGGGACCAAATTATAAGCCCTGTTGGTCGGATCCCTTCCAAATTTAAATTCACAATTCGCTGTCCTTTGCTGGGCTTTTGTGGGAATTTTAATGCTCTTAGAATACAATTAAAACTTAATTAAGGTTTATTTAGACTCTGATGATGGGCGTCCTGCTGGCCGAGCTGTTCGTGTTGGAGCCGCTGCCACAGGGCAACAACTGATCGAAGGGCATATTCCGGCAGAGCTCAATGCCCGTCGAGCGGTAGCCTGAAAGACAAAAACTCCGTCAAGGACATGAGCATATACCGAGCTCCCAATCCACTTACGTTTGTTGGCATTCTTGCCGATGGCCCGGCAGTTCTCAGTCTTCATTTGACAGTCGCTGCGGTAATGCTTGCACAAATTGGCCCGGCTGAAACGGGCGCAGGTGGTGGCCGATCGGCAGGTTTGCCGCACCCGCCGAATGCACCTGGTGATCCTAGATGATTGGGTTTTTTTAGGCCGGCGCGGTCTGGGTCTGCGACTGATATTTCTGTATTTACCTATTCGAAGAGCCATTGTCATTTGAATCTAACCTGCTTGTGGCGGCCCGTCCCTCTTCAAATTCGAAGCGGCTGCTGTTGTCCTGTCCGCTGTTGTTGCCGTTGCCGTGGTCGGCGCTGGTCGAGACTACGAAGGCCAGGGTAAGGAGAAGGAAGACTGCCAGTGCGAGATTCATGGTGAATCTTCCGTGTTCTTGGCGGCAACTGAACCGCCTACGGTTGGGTAATATCAGCTTTTATACGTAATTTATCACCTTGATTGAACAATGTTTGTTTTGCCAAAAAAATAAGATTAAAATTGCGAGCCCCAGCAAAACAACCAAAGTGCTCCAAATTCTCAAGCCCGTGGCTCTCCGCCATCTGTTCAAACAAAAGACGTCAGAAGAACTTCACTCCGGTCCATGTTCATTCAAAGATCTTTGCTTGCTTTGGCCTCGGGTCCCGAATTGGAACGCGAAAACTGGAACGCCATTCCCAGGCACACGCCGCGCACGCGCCGCAGACCCAAAACAATTCTCAAGTTAACGTTTAAAAATTCTGTATATTTCAATAGGAAAATCAACCGCGACGAATGATAATGGGCACCACATTCGAGTTGGAGTTGCCTGACCAAATCGAGGAGGAGCCACCGCAGCTCTGCCGTCTGTTGAGCACCGTGGAGCACTGGGCCAGGGGCACCTGCGTGTAGCTGACGGATCCCAGGCAAGAGGAGTAGTTCATGGAGCAGGAGTTCACGAACCGAGTGCACAGATTGGAGGAGCCCATGCGGCCGCAAACATTCTCCGTGCTGGAGCAGTTCCGGAGCACACAGACCCGGGGACGGGTGTTGCCGGTGTTGCCGAAGCCGGAGCCGGCGAATTTCAAGCCGGAGACAGTGACGGCGGACCAGAGCCCGCAGAAAGCAACCAGGCACACGAGGAGCTTCATCTTCTTCGAGTTCGGTTCGAGTTTGGTTTAACTTCCGCCACATTTGCTTATTTATAGTGCTCCCAGTGGCCTTGATTTGAAAAGAATACAAGCTGTCGAGCCGCCGACAATCTGGGGAGAGGCAATTAAGTCTGACATTGACCCACCCGCCGAAAGTTTGCGAAATAAATTAGAAAATTTCCCGCAGCTGCTCAAACACCCAAGCCGCCATATTTTCAAAGATCTGCGAGGCTAATTGCTGAAAAAGTAAACATTGAATTTCTCTTCGGCAGAATTCAAAGTGCTTCCCAGGCCAGCCTGAAAGTAGGCAACGACCAGAGCATCGGTTTGGCTCGCAGTGCAATTCTTAGACGCTGGCGCGGATTACCCAAGAAGCCGTAGGAATTCCACGAAATCTAATTGAAAAAGGGTAAGGAGAAGGAAAGTTCCTTACAAATTAGAGAAGCTGCAGTCGGCAAGTTTGCATGGGCCAGGGAAACGAAACTGAGAAGAGCCAATTTGAAAGTAAGTAGATATTTTTGGAAAGGACTTAGAGACCTTTAATTTTTATTTAAACGAGGCTGTTGTTGTCTGACTGCTCTCCTCTTTAGAGATGACGGCTTGGAGAAGACTTTTCGTGGTTTTTAGACATTTTGTGCTGCACTCTTGACATGGCCAGCAGCACAAAACAGCCAAGAGGCTTTGCCATTTAAAATAATTCAATTCAATTTCCGTTTTATTACCTAAATTGATAAATATTTGAAGAAACCGAGAAAATATATATTAAATTTAATTGTCCTTTCCTTTCACTTCAATGTCAATTTGCCTATTAAACCTGTTAAGCTCTTTAAACAGTCAATTAAAAAATTCATACTCTGACACTTTTCCCAAGAAAGTCTTCGCACAAGCGAAATGAATTCCATTCGCAACTTCAGACCAGAAAATTAGCAGCCTTCTAAAAAATGTAAATCGAATTCAGATACGCACCAAGCTAACCGGTGTCGAGGTGTTGGTGACCCACATTCGGGGCCTGTCGACGGAGGTTCTACAATTTATGCAAATTGAAGGCGAGAAGGTGCTCCAAAAATGTGGAAAATGTAGAATGCGTTTAAATTTGAGAGCCTCAGGCCGGCGGGGCCGATTCGGCGGTTTAATGGCCAAAACCAACCGACCAGCAGCCAAACGTAAACCATTTTAATTTAAGCCACAATCTAAACCTTGACCAAATGCGTCGACGTCGACGAATGCGTTTATGGAATTTTAAAACGGAGCAAAAAACAAAATCAAAACTTAAGGCTGCCAGAAGCCAACCATTTTTTTGGCCCAGACAATTATGTCATTGGCCGATCGATCGGTGCGCCAGCTGGCGGGCTAAATTTTTATGCAAATTACCAAGCGCCCTCCAGAGGTCGCCGGTAATCCCCGGGATAAGTCCATCAATCAACGACGGGTGGCGTCTCCGATCAGCGTAATTGATGATCAATTTAGACGATCGCTGATCGAGGAAGCCCACGGGAGCAGGAAGCTGTCGGGCCTGCCGGGTCGCTTCAACATTTCAGAGCCCATTTTGGGGGGAGGCAATAAAACAATCAAATTACCAGGTCTTGATGCCAAACTGATCATCCACCCCCCCCTTCGCCAGACGAAACGAAAAACAACAACAAACTTTCACTTTCGGCCGCCTTGTTTCTGTTGCTTTTGGGCAGGTCAGTTATAACACCGAGCAAATGAACAGCGATCGCCCGCCCCACCGCCCGCTGGGTAACGACGTCAAATTCATGCAATTACCAGCGGACAGTCGGCTGCGCTGGCCGGCTGCGCCTGCGCAATGCTTGACTGCATTTTGCGATACCATTTTGGAGGCAGTGCCGGCAAGTACAACCCTCCTCCTAATCATAGCGTTTCGGGCCTGGCCCGGCCAACTGATTGTAGTCGGCGTGTGGAAAGCTCTTTTTCCTCCTCTCTTTTCCCTGCCGCAACTGAAAATGTTGTAATATATAAATAAATGTATATTTAATACCAGAAATACCAAGCACAGGAGCACCGATCGGGGTACCTAAAGATCTAAAGTGATCTTTAAAAAGAAAGCCTCCAAAACGCTTCCGAAGCAAATGCTCAGAGAATCAGGAGAGTTTGGGAGTTGTAAGCTTTTAGAGGTTTGGAATATCTCACTTGGAATCTTGATTCCTTTTTCCTATTTTCTTAGATTTTAAAAATCCCTTAAGACCTTGAAACCTCAGTCGATCTAGCAGCCTTTGGAGTCTTGATTCCCTGCTTCTTTGCTTGGAATCTATTCAGACCCAAGTCGATCTAGCAGGCTTTGCTTTTTCAAAAAAGTCAAAGTTGTTTTCGTTCTGATTTCCTAGATTTCATTCACATTCCAACCATCCAACAGTCAACATACTCACTCGTATAAAAACCTAAACTAGCATATTTTTTTTTAGTGATCACACATTTCCTTTGCCGGTGCTTAATAAACCTTTCGCCATGGGTCTACTGACAGTCGAGACGATGGACCGATTGATGTGGCTGTACCGCCTTTCATTTAAGGCCTTTCACGTTGGCTTCATACCGTTCATATTGTTCCTGGGCTTCCGAAGAGGGGCCG
Organism: Lissocephala sabroskyi; assembly: GCA_037075105.1. Classification (NCBI taxonomy): domain Eukaryota; kingdom Metazoa; phylum Arthropoda; class Insecta; order Diptera; family Drosophilidae; genus Lissocephala; species Lissocephala sabroskyi. The sequence goes on along the minus strand of JBAMCP010000624.1, from coordinate 25,006 downwards.
AGGCCAATATGCCGGCCCTGCGGATGGTCGACATATTCAAGCCATAAACGTATTTTCGACAAAACCAAACAAAATTCAAAGTGATAAAAACATAAAAGGCAAATAGTCATTCCAAGGAGTGGTAAGATTTTGGCTGAATTGGGCTATGGAGCAGACAAATATTCATTCCAAGGAGTGGTAAGATTTTGGCTGAACTGGGCTATGGTCAAAATAAGTTGGGAGGTAATTGTCCTAAGCGGGAGAGAGGAAATAAATATAATAGCAAGGCATAATAATAATAATATAATATAATAATAATACCAGTAATGTGCGAATATTCTAAAACAAGAGACACCAAAGAGGAGAAACTGAGCGATATTAAGAAGCCGGGAGACTTTAAGAAACCGAAGGAGAGAAAATAATCCAGAGGACCGAGAAGAAAGTTTTTGGAACTCCTGCAATGTCAAATCAAAATTCAAGGTTTTAAATTATTATTTATGTTAAATTAAAGGATGACAATTCATATAACCGTGTTTAAAAGAAGTTGTGTGGGGGGTTCCTTAATTAGCCGCGTGCGCGCATGCGTGTTGGCCAAAAGCACTTAAATGTCAATCGGACCGAGCGTGTCGCAGTCGCCCCTGGCCAGCCGACCGTGCCTCCCCTCGGCCAAGATTGGACCATTGGCCAATACCTGCCGCCGAATATCGACTACGCGAGACTGTACCAAAGAGTTGAACTGCGCAACGCACTTGTGCGCAATCTCAACGGATTGGAGACGCCGATCCGTCCAAATCAAGAAATCGCAAGGCGTCCACCAGTCCGTTAATTATTGTCATCTCATTCCACTTCTTCGCTGGGTCTTAATTACTGACGATCGAACTTGTTCGAACAGCTGATCGAACTCGAACTTGTTTGGGGGGTTTGGGGTGATCGGCATGCAAAGCCAGAGCCCAGCGAATTGGTTGGCTTAACGGTCTTATGACCGACAAAAATTATCCATTTTGGTGGCCTCAAGAATCCAATGCTGTCCGATTGTCGTTGCCCGCTTACGTGCCACTTTTATTAACTACAATTATCCAAAGAAACCAAACAACGAAAAAATGAAATTGCAAAACTGTGAACATGTAGAAATACCCAGAATTTGTGATTGTATATGTCGAAAGTACCGCTGCGAATCAATATAGTAAGCTTATGATTGCAGACGGCAGCGATTAAGGCAACAAGTGTGACAGGTTCCTCAACACAGAGGGTTAAAGGTGACCCACCCAATAATGGGTAAGCTCAAGGAAACTCAGCGTAGGTAAACGGCCCACTGAAGAGGGTATAAAGTTATTTACCCTTAAGATCAAATGTTGGGAAGTCGAATGGCCAAATCCACGCCTACTATAATATTCCTTGAAATAGATGATTTTCAGGGGATGAAGGGCCCCGAACAAATGGAATTTGAGCATAGGTAAACGGCCCACTGAAGAGGGTATAAAGTTATTTAACCTTAAGATCAAATGTTGGGAAGTCGAATGGACAAATCCACGCCTACTATAATATTCCTTGAGATACATAGATTTCAGGGGATTGAGGGGTTCTGAATGAAGAGAAACTAAGCTTAGGTAAACGACCCACTTATGAGGGTCGATATTTAATTATTTACCCCCACAATCAAATAGTAAAGGATCGATTATAGGAGTCCCTCACCTTCTATAATTCTTTTTGAGATAAATAGAAGATTTATTAGTTTTTAGATAGAGAATCGCAGGAGAATTCAATGAGGAAATTATAAATCAAATGAATGGTTATAGAAATCGAGGATAAAATCCCCTAAAGAGGAACTGTTTCTAAATGGAATTGCTGTCCCATTAAAAATTCCCATACATTCTCAAAGATGTTTCCATTTCGGTAGCTTATTAGTCAAGGAAACGGCCAAGTCGGTCGTTTATTAATCTTGAAAAGATCAACGAGTTTGGGTTCCAACCGAAACGAGAACGGATCATCAAACCAAAGTCACTTTGAAGAGCCCATAAATCTTCTATTATCTCTAAACACGATGGCTTAATTCTTGGCCATATGCACGCCAATTCCCATTTAGAGAGCGGTTCTTCCGCGTATAAACCACCACCCCACCCATCTTGAGAACTCCATCAAATCCGTGCCGATTGCGCGGTCATAAAATAAAGAAGCAGCTGCCTGGGATTGCCGTCGATTGCTTCCTCAAATGGCCCGGCGAGGTGCTAAAATTGTCGCGATTTATATGCGCGGCCCTCAAGATCAATACGCGGATGATGATGATGATGATGATGGGGTCTCAAATCTCTGGGCGTTTGACAAACTTTATTTATGAGTTGGAATTTATATTTCATTTTGATGTTTGCTTTCGCGCAGCCAAAGCAAATAAAATCGCATTAAAAACGCTGATTACCTCCGAGTGGCCGGCCAGGGCTTTTCAGCATAGCCAATAAATCAACACGATTGGCGGCTATCATCGTCGAGGAAACGAGCATGATTATAATGATTTCATTTGGCAGCTGGACGGGGCCTAAGACCTTGCGCGAATTTCACGAGCAGCCCCCGTCCAAGTTGGTTTTTCGGAGTCTCCTCGAGTCGCGTGCGAAGTTGGGTAAGCCGACATGAAAATTGCGTAGTCTGTGGCATCCGTAAATGGAATGAAGTGGAGTTGTAAGTTTTACACTCGCTGCCTGGGAATTATTTTCCATTTGGCCAACAATGAGTGGCACGGCGGGGCGATGGAACGTTAAACATTCCGGTCCAACGAGGAATTTGTCTGGCTCTTGGTGATTATTAATTGAGGCTGAAAAGGCTTCTGCCTGGGGGGTGGGGAGGGCCATCGATATCAATTGCATTTCCTTTAATTAATTCGGCCTGCCGGGCAGGCCAAACAATCGAGTTGAACTTTCCAGGCCGTCCGGTTTAATAAACTGCAATATGCAATTGAAACATTAATTAAGCATATGTTGTGGCATAATTAGTTGGCCGACAAGGCGATGGGGGCGGGTGGATGCAATTAAAATGAGCAGCCATGCAAATTGCGCATACGTCGTGGAGTCCACGGCAGCCATTGAACTTGCCTGCGGGGCACGCAAAGCAATCAAATTGTCTCTCGACTTTTGTTCAACTCAATTAATTAATTACGCTCTGTGATAACCGTAAAAGCATTTCAAGTATTCTGCGCTCGCTCGCCCAGTGAAATCGATAACCGATAGCTTCGATAGGCAGAGCGACAAGGCCGTTCTTGTCGCGCGCATCTCTTGGCCGGGTTTCTAAGTGATGAGAAATCGGATACCATCACATTTTTCTCTGCTACATTAATTGATTTAATGATTTGTTTTCCAAAGTTTGCTGGTTTCGCTTTTGCGCTGATTCGTTAAATTTTGTTAACGAAGCGTTAAAAGCCCACCAAACTTGGCCGTTTAGATGCCAACAAACTGTAGCAGTCGTCGTTGCCAGCAGCCCCTCTCAGTTTAGCTTTTGATGTTTAACAAATAGAAAAAAATAAAAAATAAAAGTTACCCTCCTCCAAAACCATCAACCAGATGACGAAGCTTAAATTCTCTGCATTGAAAGCAGAAGTTGTGCGAGTGCAAAGTCAGCGGAACTTAGCGACTTTTCTTTCACTTTCTGGGAAAAGCTTTAGGGACCATGGGGCCTCATTGTTCGTTCTTTATATTTTACAGCATTCGGAAAATGATTATCGATATTTTCCTAATCAATGCAGAGGTTTTTTAATGGCCTCTGATAAGCCTGCTCTTTGTGGTGGGATAAAGACTTTTATTGTCAAAAAATATATATAAATTATGAACCATAAGTGGTCCTTAGATTAACCAACAGCTCTTAAAAAACAGCAGAATTAAAGCTTCGAGTTTTAAATTGTTTAAAATTAATAAAACCAGAGTTGCATTTTAAAAAACATCAAACTCATTCGACTCTCGATTGCTCTCCATGCAACCCTGCTAATTGAATTTCAAGCACTGCAAATGCTACATTTTTCCGTCTGTTTTTTTTCTTGTTTTTGTTATTTATTATCTACCCACAGATATGCCCTTTCGTAAGCTTAGAGTATCCATAAAAAGATGGTCTTTGGTGTCTCGTGCGTGGCAGTTGCAATTTCAAATGCAATTGCACTCAACGTCGTCGCTTGGTCTTTTTTGTGTGTTTTCAAGAGCATCATGCGATTTTGCAACGAAAAGAAGACCGACAGTTTTCGTACACAACAAAAAGTGAAACTTACATCGCGGCCCAGCGAAATACCCTATAGACAGACTCGGCTGTTAGCCGCAATTACAAGCGCCAGCGCCGCATGCAAAACATGAAAAGCAAAACAAAATTAATGAAGTGTGTGATAAGCAACCGCCCGCGCCCCCTCCACCCACACCCTCTACGATGGTAAGACAATGGAGATCCAAGATTCCCGCCCAGGTTGTCCTCCAAAAGGTGATGTATCTTTGTTGTGTGTTTGGTGCGGAAGTGAAAAAAACACTCCCCCAACCGATAGGCGGGCAGACAATGCACAAAAGGCAGAAAAAAAGCCGAGCCGATTGCACGAATTTGTATCTTGAACTTGGAGCATCATTAGGCAGGCGGAATGTCGGTGGTTTGCTGTGGGTGTCTGCGGTTTTCAGGGCGCAGCTGAGGCCGCTTTTGTTACCAACTGTACGTGGGTGATCTTCATATGGCTGACTGAGTAATGAAGCCGACAGTTCTCAATCGACAACCCCACCCAAAAATTTCCCCCTCAAGATCGCTCATTCGTCCGGGGATTCTTATATAAACGGCTGGCCACTCTCACCGTGAACTCTTTGTCTTTAAATCATTAAAAAAAACGTTCATTTCCGCCGAGGGGAGAGAAACAAAAAGCACCCCAGGAGAAATGTTGCGGGTGCCAAAACTGAAAAAAAACGATTAGCCAAGCTTCCCTTTGCGATGGTTTAAAGATTTCCCAGGCCAGACAGACGACCATAAAAAATCATGTTAAAAATCACAAAAACCGTATAAAAATGCCGTGCAAATTATGTCAAAGTTAATGTCCGTGGCTGACCCGCCCCGCCAGACGATTGTGGCCTTTGATGGAATCTGCGCCGGCCAAGATGAGTCGGCGGCTTCTGCCGCTGTTGCATCATCCGATGGGGCGCAACCAATGCATATAACAGTACATTTAAATCCATTGTGGCTTCGACTGGCCCTGCACGTGGCCTCATCAAATTTGCACCTTTCTCCCGCCGCCCAGGAAAACCTGCTGACACCTCGGAAAATGAACGGCAGCTGCCCCCACCCAAAAAGGGAAACGCAAAATTGCCAGCCATATTTCTTCCCTTTTTTTGCAGGCGACCTATAAAATTGCCCCCAGGGGAAAAGGAAATGCTCGGGTCCACTTACAATCACCACCCAACCGGGGCAGGGGCCCGGCTAAGCAGAGCAAAAAAGCTGCTGCTGCTGCTGTTGCCAAAGTGTTGCAATGGAACGCAAAAAGCAATAAACGCGGCCATAAAACGACATATGAAAAATCGAAAGTGCGCGGCCCACCGAGCCCCAAGTTGCAGCTGGCGGATCCGATGCGAGGGGTGCCGGCCGGTGTGCCATATCGGCGCATGTTGCACAATCCGGAGGGGCCCCGGGAAAACTGGAGCAGAGATCAACGAGCCATCGATGGCGGTGGCGATTCGGCGAACCGAAGTGGATGCCTGGTGGGTTTCTGGGTTGGCTGGCTGCCTTTTGGGCTAACCGGTTTTATCCGTTTACCCAACCGGCCCGCTAGCCTGTGGGCCTGGCCGGCCTGGCCGACCCACTCGATTCGCCAGATGCTTATGAATTTCAAAAACGCAGGAAATTCAAACACAGATTCGCTTCAATAGGCAATTTTTCTGTTGGTTTTTTTCAACCAGAGGAAAGGGCAGACGAGGACATACAAAATTCTAGAAAAGGGGAGAGAGAGAAAAAAGCCAGGAAGACCAGCCAAAAGTGGAGGAAGGAATTTAAAGTGTTAGAGGAAACAGAAAATATTATGGGCTCTCAAGAAAAGAAGCGTTGGAGATCTTAAATATCTTATACTAAATTTGATAATCTATTAAACAGCATAAAAAATTATGTGATTTCTAAAAAATTGGAACCAAAATAAGAAGTCCAGAGGAGCTCCTTTAATTCCTCTAGAATCATTGCCAAAATCTTCCACTAACAATGTTGGGAACTTGAAGCTTTAGCTCGAGTCGGACTTACATTATAGATAGAACTATAAAGGTTTAGGTCTATGGATTTTTTGAATGCTATGTTGTTATGTAAAATGGAAAGAATTGGGAGTTCCAATCAAGGGAAAAAGGGTTGGTTCATAGACAAAAACCAAAGAAGCAGATAAATCGCCTTGGAGTTGAATTTCTGGACTTATAATTTCATTTATGGATTCCAAATCCCGATCGAGGGCAAAAGGGTAACTTTGAAGACAAGAACATAAGACGCAATAACCGAACTGTCATTGATTTGTTGGGTCTATGAGAGACTTAGGACCATTAACTTATTATCAGACTTATTGCATAGAAAACAATTTAATTAAAAATTGAATTAATAGTTTGTTTTTCTGCCGTTGTCTTCTAACCTCTCCCAGGTTCACCTGGAATCCTTTAACCACTTTAAAATCTTTTCTTAAGACTTCCCAATAAGTAAGCTCCCGCAGATCAGCACAGAAATCCACCTGCTCGCCTGATCCTCCCCCGCTAATGCGAAAAGAACTCTTTAATTTTAAAACCACAGCCCGCTTAACTTTAATCGTGTGCCGTTGTGGAATTATAATTCCGGCTGTGGATTCCGCAAATCCTCAATAAATTAAGAGATTAATTGCCACATTTAAGCCCGTTTTATTTGTGTGCTCAGCTGGAGCAGCAGCAGCGCCAATTCGGGGGCATTAATTACAATAAAAAGCTTAATAGTTTTTTATTTTTATGAGCACTTTTTTCGCGAGAGACTGAGTGGCCCAGCTCCCTTCGCTCGATTGGATTGTAAAACCACAAAAATAAAGCCGAAAAAAGGCGGCAAATAACTGACCTGCCCAAAACCCACGCGGGCCGAGCGGGCAACCGCAAACGCTTTTTTAACTGGCAATCGACACGATTATTTACCAACGAGCATTGAAAGTGAAAGTCCCGACTTTGGCGTTATTAATTTCAGTTTCTCATGTGGATTTACGCACAGTAAACTGCATAAATTTTCTACATTTCCAATGGCCACCCCCGCCTACTAGCCACCCGCCCCTTCCACTCCCCGCGGCGGCCCGCAGTTGCCACTCTCGCCGGGCGGTTCAAGTTTAAAGTTGACGTGATGTAATTTCTCTCGGCGGGCAGCCGCTGCCGTTGAACTTGACGGAAAGAAGATCCGTTGCCGCGGAGTTGGTGATATAATCTCCCCCGTTGGGAGATAATCAGAGTGCTAATCGTTTGTGTGTTGTGTGTAGGGGAATTTGGGCTAATGAAGCAGGCAAACAATAAGTGTTCGGGCTTACGGTTTGGGCCAAAATCGAAGTGCAATTTGGCCACCGAGTTAACCGCAAACGATCGGCAAATTAACAAGACGCCCAGCCGCCAACGGGTTCGAGCCGAGCTTGCAACTTGTGCGCCTTCAAACCCGGCCAACTGGTGGCCAGCCGACCATCTGGCAGTTGACTGACGGCCGACGAGGCGAGCGCTACGGACAGCGCATGCGCGGCGACGCTGATCGATAAACGATAACAAGAGCGCGTGTGCGCGGCTAACGGTTAATGGAATTGAAGAAAAACCAAATCAAACAAAGAGGAAAACATAAGTGAAGTTGCAAAAGTGATTGGAAAACTGCCCACTTGGTTTGCGTCCGTCTGCCCAACTGCCCAGGTGAATAAAGTTTTGGCGAATTGTGTCAAATCCAAAAGAAAGCGGCCACCAAACGCCTTCGTGGGAGGCACTTCAAAGCCCACGGACAATGAGGCTGTCATTAAGTTTTTGGAGTGGGGCGACGACATCTTCAGGGGCCTTTGTGGTGGTGGTGGTGGTGGTGGTGGGCAGCGTTTAGGCTTGCCCGGCGTGGGCGGCCTCGTCGTTGTCTGCATTTCAATTGATTTTTTTCTCTTCTTTCCACTCGCTGGAGGTCCATTTTTGGGGCCGTTGCCTCTGCTCAATGGCACGTGAGGGCGTGCAAATTTATGTCAAGAACTGTTCTCCATGAATCATCCGTCGCCCGGGACGGACGGGTCCACCCAAGGGTGTGGTGAGGTTCTTGTTCTTCCTCACAAATTCCATCAGGCATTCAGTTTTAGCATCTTCCGTTCTCCCCTCGTTAATTTGATGAGTCCACAAAGCGGCTGCTGTCGGATGATATCACAGTCTTTATAATCCGAACTCTTCGGTTAAGGCGACTTTCAGTTTTCAATAAATATTTTGCATATTTTGCAAGGTCTGCGTTGGAATTTTGCTTTGCCATCAAACACGTTTGCTCCGCCCTCGCCCCGCCCCCCGAATAAACTTGCTCTCAGAATATGCGACAGGTGATTATCGAAAATTGATTTTTTCTTTTTTCCTTTCATTTGGGTTTCCTAGAAACCAAAGAGGTCGGCAAGGACGCCAAAGTCCGAATTCCTATGCACGGAAACATCAGCAATTTGTGGAAAACTGTCGGGGGCGGGCGTTGGGCTGTGGGCGGGTCAGGGTGTTGGCAACACAGGAAATATGTGTTTTAATTGAAATTTTAATGATTGTGAAAATTTAATGGCCCTGAAAGAAGTCGAGACGGGCCGAGAGAATCCAAGATTAAGTTGATGGACGGAGCCGAGGAAGCTGTTGCCAAGGGAATTTATTAAGATGAATTCAGGAATTCCAAAACAAGAAAAGCGAAAAGGCATTAAGTGTGAAATGAAAGTCATGAATCGTTAAAGAAAATATCTTAAAGCAGAATAAACAACAAATGTAAGCGGCTCTCGGCCAAGAAGAAGGAGCTCTTTTATTTTAAAGTGGCTGATGGGCTTCTATAATTTATGCTGCTCAGAATAGTTGACAAATCTCGAGTTAGCAGTCTGGGGAGCGTCGAGAGTGAAGCACTGAGCAGGCAACTGGTAAAGACCCAGAAGGCAGGCAGGAAAATTGCGAGGACTCGGAAAACAAAACCCAGCCACTCTACAGTCCTAGACGCCCATTTATCCCCCCTCGCCAAACCAAATCAGAACCAAAACCTCTCAGTAGAATCGGCTCTCGGTGAATTAAAGTTCGCTGAATGAAAAAAGGAACTCCGGGTTGCATAAATTCTTCTGTTTGGATGAGAAATCTTATTAAGGAAATGCGCTTCTATTTTTAATCTAGATTAAAATTTCTGGAAGAAGGCAAATTTTAATGATTCTTTACAAGGCCTAAAAGCAGAGAACTCGGAGCCCCAAAGTTCTGGATTTATGGTTTCCTGAAGAACAAGAAATTTAGAACAATAACCTGAAAATTTGTCCCATTCTTTTTTACACAAAGAGACCGCCCAATTTGATAGAATCAAGGACTCCAATCCTTGTCCCAAACTTGAACTGCCGCTGCAATTTCCACGTAGCCATCAAAATTTGATGCAATTTTCGATGCCAGTCTGTCCGGCGTCCGTTTTGAAAATTGGCCACGCTCCGGTGGGCAACTTCAGTGGAAATTCGGTTAGTCGTCGATGCCGATTGATGTGCACATCGAATTAGTTGAGTTGCTGGGGCGACGGGGCTGCCCTTTGACCCGAATCTGCATAGACAATCAAAGGTGACCAATTAATTTTGTGTGTTCGGCGCGGGATTGATTGTTTTCGGGGTGTTTGTTGGGGTTTGACAAATGCCCTGTCCCCGTTTGGCTGGCTTTGTTCAGGCTTCAAGTTGGCCAGTCGATGCGGCCCAAGAAACTAAAACAAAACCTTCCCAATGCAAATGAGCGAATTACAAATGCCGCGGATTGCGCAAATCTCTTCCATTGCCGTTGCGCCCGATGGACGCGCTGTTTTTGTTAGTCGATAACTAAAAACATAAACAAAATAAAGTCCGCCAAACAAAACTCTGCCGGGGCCATTAAAACACCAGACAACTTCGGCTCTGGGCCCGGCCCATGGACATTGACGACTGACGAGTGCGCCGATTCACTGGGATTTTCCGTGATTATTTACAACTTGATATATTGCCAGATGATCAGCTGGACAGTTCAGAGAGTTTGATTTATCGGCATTTGTGATTCCCTTCCAGGGATTTCCTCAGAGATCAGCGGGGGTAAAAACAGCAATCGAATGAACCGAAAATTAAACAATGATGAAGAAAAAAGCAGAAAGGAATCGATTAGTAGATCTCTTTGAGGCTGAACGAGGACTTTGAGCTTTAAATAAAGAACACCAATTAAAGGGAGTGGAGAATTTCTTTCAGTCTTTTCGTGAACTTCCTGTGGTAAAAGAACTCAAAGTTGGGTAATTTCCTGGATCGGATTTAAGTAAATTATTTCCACATTATAGATAAGGTTTTGGGGAACTAAAGTTATCAGTTTATAATTCGAAAATAAGGCTCTTCGTTTATTGTAAAAGCTTAGAATATTTTCAACCACTTTTCTGGCTGATTTGTTAGATTATTCCAAGTATTTCGATCCCACAACTTTACAGCTCGAAGCTCTTCATTTTAATTGTTAAACTTACTCAGCCATCATCAAATAAGTATTTTGTTTACAATCTGCTTTATTTAAATTCCCTAGGGCGCTTTAAAAAATCATAAACTGAAAGACAAACCATTAAAATGAACCGACTGAGTTGTTGGAATTTTTGAACCTTCCCGGTTGAAATGAAATTAATGGGAATTCATTACCTCAATTCAGGGAATTTCTAGTTGCATTTTGATTGTGGTTAGTGGCAAGAGATTTTCACTTTTGCGCGACGAAAATGAAATGAAATTCTAATCGGCTTTGCGGCGGGCGCACTGCTGGAAATTTGTGATTGTTTTGCTTATTTGCATTTTTTAATTAACTTTTTTTATGTCTGATTTTATTGTTATTCAGAGCGAGTCGCAAATTTTGATTCGCAACAGTCAAGAGTTTTTTAATTAAAAAGTTTTCTGTGAACCGCCGTCGCCATCGCCGTCGCCGCTTCTGGCCAACTGCCCCCCCGACCGACCCCACACAACCGGTCGAGGAACTTTGCTCTTTGCGGCTATCGGACTATCGACAGATTGATAATTAGATCGCGTCCGAGCTGAGTATGTAAATGCCATCAAATGCCACCAAAGTGGTCATAAATTGCGGCACCTGCGAAGGTGAACCGCTGACTTTTCTCAATGGACCGGCGGAAGGGGCGACGCTGCGCATGGTCAATGCTGACATGACTGGAGGGGGGCGGGGTGCGGGGATGTCATTGCGGATGGTGGGGATTTCAGGTTGAACAGGTTGCCGGCGGCGGAAGGCGCCCCGAAGATTGCGTAACCGGGCGACGCGCCATTGAAAATTCAACCGGTTACGCACAATTTCACCAGCTTTCTCACCCTCTCCCCCTCTCTCTCGCACTCTCTTTAGCATGCGGGAACGCAGCCAGACGACTCCCAGGCGCCGCCACGGCCCCAAACAGCCGTTGCCTACGCGACGGAGCAGCAACTACGCCGCCGAGGAGCGCTGCGAGGGTGTGGCCGCCAGCGAGTCGCCCTACTACACCATTGACAATACGGAGGACATTTACGGGACAACCCTGCTGCCCTCGCAGCGCTGCTACGTGGACCCCTGGGACCTGGAAAACTACGACTACGTGCGCAAGAAACTGGACGACGGGGGGCCGCGCCCGCCCGACGACTACGGCTATGGAGGCTCGCTGACGCCCAGTCCCACGGGGCAGCCGGTCTACCCTTATGGCCTGGCTGCCACCATGCCACGCCCCCACACGCGGCATGTGTCACGCAGCCACTGCCAGCTAGAGTGCTGCGCCCCTCTGACAGCCGGGCGGATGGCCGGCCGCAAGGAGGCCTTCTATGCCGCCCGCAGCGAGCTCTACGGGATGCCGGCGACGGCCGCCAATCGCTATGACGACTACATAGCCACCATGACCCGCCAGCTGCAGCTGGACGACGTGGCCGTCGAGGAGGAGCTGCTCTACGGCGAGCAGCCGCAGCTGTACAACGGCTACGGCGGTAAGTGGAATTTCCCGCCCAATTCTTCCTCCCGTCAGTTTCATTTTGTGTTTGGTTTGCAGGTCTGTCCAGCGCCAGTTCCACGGAGCAGCAGCAGGCCTCGTCCATAGGCGAGGATCAGCTGTCGCCGCCCCGGAGGGCAGCCACCATGCAGCGTCCACGCCGCTCCTTGGCCAGCGCGGGCAACGCCAACTACGGCACTGCCCCCCATCCCCGGCGCAGGCGCAGCGCCTCCCGCCAGCCCAAGCGCTCGGCCGTCCCCCTCATCGACTTCCCCGCCCCGCCCCCGCTCTCGCCAGCCTACGACTACTGCAATCCCTATTCTACCCTGCCCTACTGTAGCGTACCGGATTGCCACGAATGCCAGCAGGCCACCTCCCTGATCTACGCGGCCCCCTCCACCCTGTACGGCCGGGCGGGCCAGTGCGAGTCGCCGCTGTCCAGCAACGGAGGCGACTCCTCGCTCTACTCGGGGATTTACTCGCGTAAATTCGGACTGAGCAAGAAGGGCCTCCTCCAGATCGACTACTCGTGCAGCTGGAACGACCTGGACCGCGTCATGGGTCGCCAGTACTGAGGGCGACGGGTGGCGCGTGGGTTTCGGATTAGTTAGTTGGTAGAGTTCAGAATGGGCTAATTTAATCTTTAGGTCGGCAACGGCAACAAGCACAGAACAAGAATCGTTTTTAAGTCATCTTTCATCGTATAATTGAAACGGGGAGCATTGTAATCTGTACCAAATATTGGAAACTGTCTGCATGTAATTGGGACATTGCTCTGATGTCCTCGAGTCTTATCAAGCAAATAAAGGAAGTCAAACAAATCGTTGAAACCGACTAAAGGGTCTGAGGATGAGGGACTGGGAATGGGAAACTGAGAATAGGAGACTGAGAATTCTTTTATGTAGAACTGGCAACTAACCCAAGGCGAATTGTCGATTGGAAGTACATTCTTTTTGAAGTCTTTGTAGACCAATTGAAGAACTATTAAGATTCCCATTCAGTTCTACAAATGTACGCTGTAGGACCTTTGGAATCTTCAGATCCCCTGCATATAATTGTTGCTTTGGTGTCCTCGAGTGTTATCAAGCAAATAAAGGAAGTCAAACTAATCGTTGGAACCTACTGAGAATGAGGAACTGAGAATAGGAGACTGAGAATTCTGGCAACTAACCCAAGGCGAATTGTCGATGGGAAGAACTTTCTTTCTGAAGTCTTTGTAGATCAATTGAAGAATTATTAAGATTCCCATTTAGTTCTACACATGGCAGAGATGGTTGTAGTACCTTTGGAATCTTCAGATACCCTGCATAAATTTGTTGCTCTGATGTCCTCGAGTCTGATCAAGCAAATAACTAAAGTAAAAGAACTCAATGATCAGTCTCAAGGGTCTTAGGATGAGGGATTGAGAATTCTTCCAGAACTTAAACAAAGCGGGTGGGAGATGTGTTAATGTTTGGGGTCTAAGGTCTTTGTAGACAAATAGAATCTATGTAGTTCCCAAAACAATAGAGATCTTTTTAATATCAGAAAGTCTTCTGATCCACTTTTGGAATACCAAAACCGCCTACACAAACTGTGTAAAATTGGTTCATATAAAAAAACAGAATCCATGAAGCCTTAGACCAATCAGGAGCGGCGATTATAATCCTAAGAGATCTGTAAGCTCATCTAGAGTTTAGATTTGCTTCTTTATTGATAAATTTTAGGTCCCTTCATCAACTTTTCTTAAGGCATCGGAAATAAATCTAATTGATTCCCATTCCTGGAAATGCCTTTCATCTCTCTCTTATCCTCAGACTTAGAGAACTCAGAAGCAACCTTACAACATTTACATTGTATGCAGGCCGACTTAAATGATTTTTTACAGCCCTCGCGTCCTTCTAGAGACAACTTCAGTGAATGATTAAAAGCATTTTGAGGTTCAACTTTATCTTTAGTTTTGCAGGCTGCTCGGAAATGGACGGCTTCCTTCAGCCCCCCAGAGGGACAACACTTTCCACTCACTTGTATAATAAATGTAATTAGTTGTGACAATCGGAATGAAGGATAAACGCCAGGTAATTTGAGCTTCATCGTTGAATTCATCAAAGTCAAACGCTAAAACATTTCTCATGTCGGGGGGCCGCGGTGGGCTGAGAATAAATGATCAGGAAATGCGGCGAACCAAGCAGCCATTCAGGTTGATCCAGGGGAATCATTCGATGAACCCAAACCGCCAAAAACTCCTCTGACATCACAATTAATTAGGGCGAAATGATGATGAAATTCTCGCTGGCTCGGTTGCATTTCGGCCGCATAAATTAGCTGGGCGGTGGGCGTTTAGGGGCCGCCCCAGCCGTTTACATGTAACTTGTTAAAAGCCGCTGCAAAGGGTCCGGCAGTCACCCAGTCAGGCAGTCAGTCATTCAGTCAGGCAGGCAGGAGGCGGCTTTGGCAACTAACTAAATGCTAATTAGTCGCTGGAACTTGGCCCCAAATCTACGAGTGCCCCGCTCAAGAGGGGCAGGGGCAGGCAAACGCAGGGGCAACCTCTGCTGAATGAGATCATGGCTGGCGGTTCCATGGTCGCCGGCTAAAATTATCCACACACGAGAAGCACGCGGGCCAACGAGCCGGCCCCAAAGTATGCAACAATTTGAGCCGAACTCATTAAACTCGGCCTGAGGCAGCACTCGAGCATAATTGTGTGCGTGTGTGTGGGGAGAGCAAAATCAATAAGACGAATGAAAAAATCCATTACACTGACTGAACACGGTTTTTCCTTTTGCTTTGTGCGCCGGCCAAATGCGATTTCAATTTCTCAATCCAATTTACCTTTGGCGCAAGTAAATCTACACAAATAAAACCTGAGCGGGCGTGTCGAGGCGGCAGCGACACCGACGGCTGCTTGACTGCACATAAAAGCGCAAATATTTGCGCAACATTTTCAAACATGGCGCCCATCGCCTGCGCCAGCGTCATCGGTAATGGCAACGGCAACGGTGACGGTGACGGTGCGATAAAAATCGAACAAGGCAAGCAAAAAATAAAACATGGCGAGCATAAAAAAAAATGAAAAAGAATCTCCGCCCGCGGTCCCTTCTGGCCGTTCGCATTTTGTTTCGCTCTTCCATTCCATTCTGCTCGCCCAGATTTCCCGTTATTGTATAACATGCAAAACATTTGCATGCGCCAAGGCGTCGTTCCTAAATGTGTGCCACCGCCACCAGCCGCACCCTGTTCGCATTTACATTTATATACGCCTCCCCCTGTCCCTCCCCCTCTGCCGAGAGCCCCGAGCTGTGCCCCCTCCCGTCGACCAATCATCCATTTTTAAGTTTGCATGCAAATCGCAGTGAAAATATTTCTCACTTCCATTCAATGCCCCGAGCGAGGTTCTTAAATTTTTCCGCACACACACACACACACACAGTGACGATCAAAGTGCTCAATTTGTGGCGCCCTGCCAACCCACCTGGCAGCTGGCAACTGTCAACCAAAAAAACGGGTGGCGGGGGGCAACTGTACCACCAGTAAGCCGATTTGGCTCTCGGTCTCGGCTCAGCCGTTCGAAAGGCAAGATGAAGGTGAAAACAGACACAAAAGAGCGAACGAAAGACGCACGAGGAGACGCGGAGGAAGGAACGTTGCCATTACACTTAAATGGAATTTGACCGCGACAATTGGAAGCGCAAATTGTAAGCCTGGCAAGAAAGAAAAATCGCTATTTAAGTGCGACAACACAGGCAACGAGAGCGAAGGAGGGAGGGGAAAAAGCCCAAGCCCAGAGAACTTTAAGAACCGATAACCGATATCAAGAAGACGGTAGACAGGGAGGAGAACGAAAACTTCAACTCAAATCTAAGCAGACTCACTCACCCGGCAACAGAGGCAACAAAGGTGATGAGGGCAAAGGAGGGGGCAGATTGGAGAAGCCCAGGTACAGAGATCTTTAAAAACCGATTACTAATATCGATAACTCAAAAAACTCTCCATTCAGACAGAGAGAAGATCGAAAACTGACTCACTCACCCGACAACAGAGGCAACGAGAGCGAAGAAGGGGAAAGGTTAGGAGAAGCCGAAGCCCACAGATCTTTAAAAACCGATAACCGATATCGATAAGTTGATAGTCGCTCCATTCAGACAGAGGGGAGAACGAAAATTTCTACTCAAATCCAAATCTAATCTATTTTGGGGCCTCAGCAAGGCTTTCCCTGCTTTATCGGCCCCATTGACTCACTCCCTAGATAAGGAATCCCAGGGCTCTATAAAATCTCACCCCCATCGATTGGTTAATCAGTTCCGATTCGTTAGCCGCCATGAATTCCCGTTTCTATTTAGCGCTCTGCCTGGCATTTGGCAGCCTGGCTGTCGGCTTATCCATGGGTAAAGGCCAGCCTCTCTTGTCCCAGAAATCGATTACATGAAGGTCTTTTCCCAGACTGCTACCAATGCGACTCGGCCACGGATCCGCTTTGCATCAGCGACGTCCACTCGCTGGGCGCCCAGCCCTGTGCCCCGGGGCAGATCTGCTACACCAAATCGGGTAAGCCAGTCGCCAAATCTTTTCACAACCAAACTCAAAGAGAACTCCTTGCAGAAACCTCCGGCCTGCTGATCCGCGGCTGCATCGACAACGATCCCGATCTGTGCGACTCGCTGCGCTGCTTCACCTGCCGCAGCGACGCCTGCAACGACAACCTGGTCTGCAAAAAGTGCTACGCCGATGACCCCCAATGCGCCCTGACCGGCGCCGAGGACGACAAGTACACCCACGCCTGCCTGCCCAACCGCGACTGCGTGGCCCTCATCAACATCGACGGCACCACCTCCCGCTTCTGCGGTGAGCCGGAGATCTGCTCCGGCACCATCCGCTGCCAGCTGTGCAACACGACGCTCTGCAACCAGGGGCAGTACCCCGAGGACCGGCTGCGGTGCCACCAATGCGCGGGCGCCGGCTGCGCCCAGCAGCAAGAGCAGGCGAGCCTGCTGAACTGCCTGCTGTACAATCCCAAGGACCAGTGCTACACATACGGGGACACTCCAGCCACCTTGCAGCGTGGCTGCCTCTCCGACAAGGAGGCCAAGTGCTCGACGGACAGCTCGGCGAAGGACAACTGTTCGGTGTGTTGGGGCAGCGGCTGCAATAAGCAGGCGTTGATCAGGACGCCGGTGAAGTGCCACCAGTGCGCTGGCGGCGAGGACTGCTCGGCCAGGCAAACAGAGCAGCCCACAGCCTGCCCGGATATCCTGCACTCGCAGCCCGACGGCTGCTATGCCCAGCGGAGTGGCAGCGAAGTGCGGCGGGGCTGCCTGGCCGATGGAACTGTGGACATGGCCGCTTGCCTGACGGGCAACACCTGCAGGATCTGTACAGACGAGGGCTGCAACAGCGCGGAGGTCAACACCAACTTCACCTGCATATCCTGCACCAGCGACAGCAACTCAGCCTGCCGCAAGACAGCCAATCAGCTGCCAGGATCAATCTGCCAGAATGTAGAAGGCAACGGCCGCCAGTGCTTCAGCGGAGAGTGGAGTGAGTAAGGAAACTAAAACTATTGAGTTTTGTTTTAAGGATGTTGTCCTTGCAGATAAGACGGTGGTGCGTGGCTGCCTAGGAGATGCCGTCGAGCTGACGCAGTCCCAGTGCCTCAGTGAGTCCGACGATCGCTGCTCGGTCTGCTCGGAGCCGAACTGCAATGTCCTTCCACTCGGAGACGGCAGCGCCAGCCTCCAGCACTTGGGATGGGGACTACTTCTCATCCTGGCTGTTTACATAACTCTATAAGGCAGGAAGTTCCCAGTGAAGAAAGCATTTCATTCGGGGATTTTCGTGAATGAAAAGACCTCGTCATTTTGAAGGAACCTAGAAGACTTTAGGAACCCAGAGAGTGTAGATAATTGAAAGCTTGGCAGCCTAAGAAGACCTGGAAGGAAGGCTAAGAAGATGTAGAATACTTGAAAGAACTCAAAGAGCCCGTAAGATTGAAAGGAACTTTAAAGATTGAAGATCTGTAGCCTTAAATAATTGGAAAGACAATAAATGGACAATTGTTCATTTTTCGAAAAGGGCTGGATGATTTTGACTAGAAAAGACCGCAAAGAGTTGGATGATCTTAACCTCCGATTGAAGAGTTTACACTTCCCAAAAGTCGTTGGGAACCCGTCTCCAATCTTTAAAGCAGCAGATTCCTTAGTAACCCCGAGAAAAGCAGACTTTGTTGCGTTTATCCAAGGGGAACCCACCGAAAACTTTCCCACTGCTTATCAGATTCTTGGGAACTAACCCGCCGGCTTATCAGCCCGTCGATCCAAACGTAATCAACGCCCATTGTAGACAATAACCGCGTGTCTGGCGCCCATAAAGATAAAGACCAAATCAGCATTCATAATTTGAGGGCATGTCGGCGATTTGATGTGCCAGGCGTTGATGACGTCAGGGTCCTTGGCGGGGATCTGCCAGCTTTATCATCTCGGCTGCAATTTGAAACTGTCGCGGCTCCGCCTCGGCGAAGGCGCATCTCTGTAATCCCAATCCCGGCAGCTGCGCCTGCCACCCGGCTGACCTTTTCTGCAGGATGCCAGAGGACTGCACATTGAAATTCAAGTCGAGGCTGCGTGGGTGAGTGGCATCTTCGAGGGCTGCAATTCCGCAAGTGCCTTATCCTTGGAGAAAAATAGGTGGACCGGTGGTGCGAGGGGAGTTTTATTTATGGCAGCCGCACGACACACGAAACTGTACCTTCGGGGATTTATGGCTGCCTTCTTATTAAGCATAAATTAGAGGAGCCGACAGGCCGGCAACTGGGACGCTTGCTTTCAATTTCGACACTTTAAAGGCGGCAATCGCCCCCAAGGCCACCGATCTAGTTAATCCCATTTAGACAGTCGAAAACGAGGCGAGGCGTCTGAAGCGCTGACTTTGCCGCATTCTCAATTGCCGATTTGCCAGCGTTTTTCGGCCCCTTCTCCCCTCCACGGTCTTTGAGTCGGTGCCTGCCAATAATGTATGCAAATCCAATTTTGCGCTCCATAAGCTTTATTAGATGCCAAAGTTGACACACGCGCCTCACTGCGATTGATGTTTGCGCGTCATACACGCGGCCCAGGCAGGCCGACTTGACGGCTGACTCACGCACGCCCCCCGCCCCCGCCATTGATCCTGACGATTGACGTTTTACATAGTTTAATTTGTCCTCGAATTCCGGCCAAGTGCCGGCCATTCAAGTCCTCTGCCGAGCCCACAATCTGTCAAAGTCAAGGGGAGATTGAGGCATTGGAATTTGCATGATGAACGAACAGCCGTTGAGAGGAGGAGACTGAGGTTCCTTTCCTTTGTATCGATTTGATCCCAGCAACTAAGCTTCCTCAAAGGAGCAGGAGAGGGAATGAAAAACCAAAAGAATCCCCCAAACTCTCTTCTGAATTCATCCCATATAATCCATCTCCCATTTAAACAGTTCGAATATTAAGCTAAAAAAGAGAAAACCTCACCAACTAATCTGTCCAAATGCCCAATCTACTCAGGTTTCCCCAACGAGTGGATAAGAGAGGACAAACACAAAGAAGAGACTTTCATCCAAACTACTCAATTCCAAAAGAAAACCTGTGAGCCTTTAGTGTCTGTCTGTCTGTCCTGTGGAAAAATCAGGTCAACATTGCTGAAAAGTAAATGCGGGTGGACTTTTTTCTCTCACCAACAACGAGAGCCGATATTATCAGGAGAAAGGACCCTACACCTGAGTGAGGATGCAATTTAATTATAAACTGAAATGGATGCAAATTTCTAGTCATTGGAAACTAATTTCATTGTCTAATGTCCTCGCCGTCTCAGCGGGGCAGACAGGACAGGTCAACTTTTGTGCCACGAGGCCACTGATTAGATTCCCAACCCTTTCACCCACAAACAAATACAATTGAGTTTAAGCAGAGACAATGGACAGTTGGGCAGATGGAGAGCCAAGCAGACGGCCCTAAATGGAAGTGAAAGGATGCGACCTTCATTAAAAATCCGACTAGTCCTCGACGGCGCCGTGTTCACTGATTAGTTGAAGGACCCCTCAAGAGTCAGACGACCCCAGCCCAATACCAGTGACCATGGTCAGGACCACAAGGAGCCGTGGAGACCAAGACGACGACTGGCCCCTCAACGGCAACAAAAACCAATTTATCTGTTTACTTATGCATATGGCGCGCACGGGAAGCAAACAGCTACGTGTCCTCCAGCCACACCCACACACACACACACGCATAAGCCTGGTGGCTAGGATATGCTTGGGGAGGCTGGCTTGATGATGATGTACGACGATGGGGACGCGGGATAAGTGTGCGTGTTTGCATTATCATAGACTTCGCCTAGGCCGGACGGTGGGACGGAGAGAGCCACTCGCATGCCCAGTGTCTCAGGAATGGAAGGACGTGACCGAGTTTGCCAGGCAGCCGTCGGCCCGGCCCATCCTGTTGCCGTGGCAAATCCAAACTAATAATGACATTTTGCAAATTATTCTCCACATCGCAGAGGCTTCTCCTCGACTGCCCACCGTCCCACTGACACTGAATCGCGTCGACTGGCAACCTTGTGCGCCCCCGGCCCCGCCCCCTGCCGTGTGTCGTTTGCCGTGTGCCACTGGTGTGAAATTTATTTGCCTAGTCCCTGCCGGCCTCGTGTGCGAGCTTCCTCAACGTCAGCAGAAAGGAGCAAGCAACAAAAATGAAGACGCTGGAGAAGAATGGAAATTGTTTGTCTCTTTGGGTTTCTTGCTTGGCTGCTCCTTGAGGGTCACGGGGCCTGGCCCGGATTCTGGCATGTTGTTTTCATCGTTGAGACATTGAATTTATTATGCCTGCTGATTGCATAACATTTATTCATGTCAATTAGCCTGGCCAGCACAACTTCCAGCCCAGCACAGAAGCAAATATTAAACCAAAAAGCACACATGCAGGATGCATAATAATACGCAGGATACTCTTCTCAACAAGGCGAGAGAAGTGACCCTAAACCTCGGCTAGGCCAAGATTCACATAGGGTACAAATCGACTTAAGTTCAGAGATCCCTTTTGAGTCCTTGAAATGAGTTTAATTTCCGTTCGTCAGTCAAGTCCTAAAACACATGAAAACATTTTTAAATACCCTTCTCCCGATTTGAAACGATCAGCGCCAGGCAGCTGACGATTCCTTAAACTCCCCTAAGATTGTATGTTCTGGAAATCCCTGAATTTAACGGGGAGGTCTATCAACTTTAGATCTAACAATAATACCCAAAATTCATTAACCGAAACTGTTAAGCTTGGAGATCTCCAGTATCCTCATATATTATTGTAAAGACCAGCCATATAAAGAGAAATATCTCAAGAATCGGATACCCCGTCAGATGCTTATCTTAAGATTCTAATATAGACGTTTCAGACAGCCGAAAAATCGTAACTATGGAAACTTCGCTTAGAGAACTCCAAGCTAAGCTCTTCAGCTTACGCTCTTTGTAAAAAAACATCTCAAGAATCAAACACTCCATCAGATACCTATCCCAAGATTCAAATAGAGATGTTTTAGAGGCCCAGGAAAACGTAACTTCAAGAAATTCGTCTTAGAAAGCTTAGAGAGATCTCCCGTATCCATATATGTACTTTTAAGCTGAGCTCTTCATCTTCAGCTTAAAAGACTTCCCAAGAATTGGATCTTGAGGATCAAATTCAGACGTTTCAGACGACCAAGAAATGGTAACTTCAAAGATTTCATCTAAGAAAGCTTAGAAAGATCTCCAGTATCATTATATTTCCAAGCTCAGCCTCCGCTCTTTTCAAGAACCTATTCCAAGAATCAGATACCCCAACAGATTAACTTCTTAAGAATCAAATTGTTAATTGGAAAGAGTATTCGGTTTTCTTGGTTGAAAAGTCAAATTCATGTTAACAAAACCTCTTCGACTCACATGCACGCTCGGTGTGAGCAAGGGACCTTTAGGATTTTTTGATTCCCCGATTGCTGCAACTTTCACAAGTCCCCCACTCCCCCTGCTCCTTTTTTTGGCCTGGCTGGCTGTTTATCGCTATACACAAATTGCAAAATGTCATTCATTTGTTCAAGTTAAGAACATTTTGTAATTTATTTTGCCGGCTGTAAATTATTCGAATGTGACATTGAATCCCTGGATCCCCGTCGCCTTTCTGCGTTTGCAGCTGTTGTGATTTAAATTCTCGGTCCCCCCGGCCGGGCGATGTTTTTTGCCGACGCCACTGCCGCCGAGTTGAGCTCCAGATTTATGGCAGTTTTTATTTCTCTGCTTCTTCTTTTCGGGTTTTTTGGTTCGCCTACTTTTGTGTTTAGTCATTGCAGTTTTTGCAGCCGATTTGCATAAGGGCTTAAAGCAGAGATATGTCCAATTTACCGCAAGATTAAAAGGATCCGGTGGGCCAGAGATTAGAGATTAGCCAGAAATTCAAGTCCAGTTCGTTTGCCTTATCGCTCTGGGGTCGCTTGGCCAGTTATCGGATGGCAGTCCGCCCCTTTCGGGCCATATTGGCCAAGGGGGTTTTTATTTTAATTTAGCTGCTCCAGCTAATGGATTTGGATTACGTAATGCGGCAACACTTGGGCCATAATGCGGCGGCGGGGCCTCCACCGACAACCCCAACGCCCTCCAGCTGTGTTCGGGTATCTCAGTGTGTGTGTGTGTGTGTTTGGTTGCATTAAGCAACAGCAACAAAGCGGACTTAATTTGCATTTACAGCAACAAAAGCGACGGCGGCAGTCGACCGACCAGCGGGAGTGCCAAACTCCCCCCAAACAGCCCAAGGATTTGTCTTATATACACACCTTGTATACCTTATGTATATATACCCTGTACAGGGTACAAAGGGTATAATAAATTTGCACCAATAAAACAAAGAAAAGGAACCGCCGTAGACCCTCGAAATTTACCACTAGTTGAATTAGAAGGACAAGGGAAATCGACGTATCGATCGAATTTACAAAAGAATCTTGGAGACTTTAGAAAGAGCGAATTTGCATGGAGAAAGGCGGCAAGGCCACGATCCCTTGATCATTTATATATCTTTAGTATTTGTAAGCAGAAATGATTTTTTTGGGCCCTTAAGACTCTTATATTCTATCACCTTTTAGTTTTCCTGGGGTCTTCCTTCTTTTTGTTTTTTTAGAAATCGCGCATTTGTAGGTTGAATACGCACACAAAAATATTCGAATTAAAAAAAAAAAACATAAAGAGAAAATAAAGAAAAACAAACATGACTTGCACTTTCCGATCGCGAATGACTGCCGGGAGCCCTGCGCTGCCGTTCTTATATACTTTTCTGGGGTCCACCGATCGAAGCTTTCGGGAGCTTTCAGTTGAGAGCAAAGCTTTATGCTGAGATCGAGAGAGGCATTAGATTTGAGCGTGAGGGTAGCTTGTGGATGGGCAGTTGGTGAGAGGAGCGGACGGACGGCGAGATGGACAGACGCGCAGACGGACAGCCAGAAAAGACAAAGTGGACAGTCGGACAGTTAAAAAGACCAGCGATATTAAATCAAACGGGCAGATGGACAGACGCGCAGACGGAGTAAGCAGCGCAGAGACGGAAAGTTGGACAAACAGACGAAGAACAATATGAGAGAATTGAACGGAAAGGCGCATGGGCAGGTGGTCAGACAAGCACTTGGACAGACAGGCAGGTGGACGGATAGACAGTCAGGCAAAAGCACTGAGACGGAAAGTGAAGGCGGTTATTTTAGTGAAGAGGCGGAGAATCCCACGGGTAGCTGCCAACTCTGACTTCTTTGGTTATTCGTCTTTCTTGTTCTCAGGAACTTAAGGTCACTTGACCATCTAAAAGTTTTAAAGAATTTATCGCTCAACCCGTTAAGTGCATAAAAAACCGGTTAATCGGTGGCCCAGCAGTTTCTCGCGATCGGAAAGAGCAAATTCGATTGGATCTCGATACTCTGTACTATACAGGGTATACCAAAGTCGGGTGAGCTTGACTTTGGCTTGTTTCTGATTAAATACGGCCAACGCGTTGGGTGTTGCGGGCCGCTGTCTCATTGTCCTTAAGTTCAGCAAGTGGGCCAAAAGTCTCCAATGACCATTTTGAGGATTTAAATTCAAGACCGGGCGATGTGTTGGGTGTTGCAAGACGGCTGGGAAGGCAGCTGACAAACTGCCAAGGCCCCGGTGAGTCCTGCCCGCTTTTTTGGCCAAGGTACAAAATTAACTTATTCATTAGCAAATGGCAACCTGGGGCCCAGTTTACATAATTTACACGCACACATCGACAGCCACACACACACAGATAAGTGTGTAAAGAGCAAGGTTTTTTTTTTGTGAATTTCCAAAGTTTTCAAGGTCCTTTTTTCTCGGCGATTTCTTCTTTTTAATTAAATGGGAGATTTTAGAGCAAGGTGCGAATTTGCTGGGCGAAGTTGGCCAACAAATTCCGCTGCAACTTCCATCAATTAGAACTTACTGGTCTCGAAAACCAGACTCGTTGAATACAAAATGAAGTTAGAAGGCTTCAAGGTACCTCGAAAAAATGTCTTTAAAAAAACATAATATTGAATATAAAAACTTAAATGATTCTACAAGCGATCGAAATTTCGGAAAAAGCTCAAAAATAAGCCAAAAATAATTAACAAAAAGTTAAATTCAATCGCTAAGCAAGGCGGTCAAGGAGATGCCCAAAAAAAAAAATCGAATGCTCAAAAAAAAATATTATAAAAAATTAAAATAATATTCCACCACACGTAATTTATGGCGACGAAGATCCAAGGCATAAAAATAATCAAAAAAAAAAAATCAATCCAATCGTTACGCAAGGCGGTCAAGGAGATGCCCAAAAAAGAAAGCGAATGATAAAAAAAAAAAATATTATAAAAAATTAAAATAATATTCCACCACACGTAATTTATGGCGACGAAGATCCAAGGCATAAAA
>JBAMCP010000623.1:0-22733 GCA_037075105.1 Lissocephala sabroskyi | reverse complement strand
GTCGTCGAGCTCTTCTGGCGCTCGGAGCGTATGAAGGACACCAGAGCCTCGAAGAGCTGATAGACGCTGACGGCAAACAAAGCTGTCTTGGGGTCGCTGAACTGGGCAATGGACTTGGACAGCGAGAGCACCCAGGAGCTCAGGCCAATGCGTATGGCGTCCCAGTTTTTAATAGACAATTCGTAGGGGAAACGCCGCAGGACCTCGGTCAGCAGGCGCATGTATTCCACGGTGCTAATCACAGAATCATACGACTGCTTCTGCAGTTGCCTGGGGATCAAAAACCAAAGTCAGTCGGAGGATCTTGTTGGGCTCTAAGCCTCTTACACATTGTAGTGGAGCAGGTCCTTTTGGCTGTTGTGCTGCTCGGCTATGTCGGTGATGAACTGCAGGGCCGAGGCAATGATCTGGCGGTCGACCTGCTCGTTCATATCGCCCTCGAAGTTGTTGAGCAGCAGCGAGCGGAACACCGAGGCCTTCACCCACATGCCCGGCTCAGTGCGCATGATGGGCACCTGGAGGCCCACCGAACGCTGCGACAGCCGCGGCAAAAGGTACTAAAAAGGCCACAGGGATTAGTCTGAGTTTGAGGAGGGGACTTCCCCGCTTACCTGCAGGATAATGGCGTAGGCCTTGGGCGCCTGCTCCTTGACCAGCAGCTCGGCCAGGAACTCGTGGAGTAGAATTGTGGCGCTTTCCTCGAAGGCCGCGTACTCGGGATAGTAGACGAGGTAGGCCAGCGAGCGGCAGGCAATCACGCTCTGCTGGGTCTGCGCTTCCTGCAGCAGGCGGTCCTTGATGGTGGTGACAATCTCGCTGCTGTTGGCCATGAAACTGCGCAGCTTCTCCGACAGGCAGACAATCAAATCCTCCACAGCGCTGTCCAGCTTGGGGGCCACCTCCAGCCAGCCCTCAGCGGCCGCGCCCACGTGGATGCACTGCACCAACTCGTCCAGCAAAGAGCCAGACCATTGCTTCAGCAGATTGGCATTGGGATCGCAGTAGTCCTCGGTCAGCTCGTCTTCGCCCTCAGCATAGGAAGACCTCTGTTCGGCCGCATTGTCTATGCGGCAAACCAACTTGCAGAGGGTGGCGAAGTTGAGGATTGTGCGGCGGATCAAAGGAGCCGCGGACGCTCCGTCCAACTCCACGCTTTCCATGAGATCGCCAGCGCTGACGGCCGACTGCAAAGCCTCGAGGAAGACGCAGTGCCGCTCGAATTGGAGAACCCGCTCGGTGGTCTTCACCGTGGACGTGAGCATGGCCAGCTGGCAGTCGTCGATGCGGGTGGCCCGGGCGGCCTCCTCCTCGATGTTCTCCGTAGAGCAGACAATGAACTTGGCCACTGCCTCGGCCATGGCTTCCAAAACCTCAGGGATCAGCTTGTGGCCGCCGCTCACCAGCTCCTCGACAATGAAGGCGCAGCTTTGCAGCAGCTGTTCATCGATTTCAATATCTTTGCTGGAGAGCGCATCCTGCCAGCAGGTGGTGATCTCCCACAAGGTGTCCTCGGACAGGTAGTCGCCCGGGCGGAACTCCAGGCTGAAGCGGAAGAGCCTTAGGAAGATCTGCTGGCGCACGGCCAGCGAGGAGTTCTCGTTGCTGCAAATCACCGGCATAATTTGGGCTATGAAGCTGCCGCAGACCTCGACGATCTCGCTGTCCGGCGGGCTCTCCAGCGGGCGGGACATGGCCAGGAGTATGCGGTCCACGGTAGAGGCGGCAATCAGAATATCCCCGGTGTCCGTTTGGAAGAAGCATTTGTGCAGCAGGTTGAGTTTCTCGCGGCTGTTGTCCTTCACCACCTCCTCGGCAATGCGGGCGATCATCGAGCCGGTGTCCTTGGCCGCCAGCATGTCCCGCACGGCCGGTTCCGTGCACAAAGGATAGGAGAGCAGGCGATGGAGCACCAAGTTCTGGACTCCATGCTGCGGCAGCTGGAACACCAAACAAAGTAAATCAAAAGACTGGAAGAATCAATTGGGATTCTTCACTCACCCTCAGCAGGGTCTGGGCTATGTAATCGAAGCGTCGGCTTTTCTCCTCCAGTTCGAGGATTTCGAAGATGATTTCCACCACCGACTCGCGGGCCTCGCTGCTGTCCAGTTTGCCCAGCAGCGCGACGAACTTTCCTAGGGTCGAGCGCAGGTCGCCCGCCTCCGTGAGGCTCTTGAAAAATTCCACGTCCACGAACATCCTGGTGAGAATGCGCACCTGGCCAATGTAGCGCGTGGACTGATTGCCGCTGGCCTTGTCCAGGCAGAGCCGCACCAGCTTGACCACCAGCTCCTTGAGTTCCTTGTGTATGAAGGCCGCGCTTTCGTTGTCCTTGCGGGCGCTGGTCTTGGTGGGCGAGGCCTCCGACTCGTTGGGCTCTTGGAATTTAACCGAATGCGTCTCCAGGCTGGGATTGGCCCCGTGCAGGTCCTGCACCAGCAGCAGCACATGGGCCAGCAGTTGTTCGTTGACCTGCTCGGCCGCCAGCTCCTTGGTCACCGTCTCGAACACACTGGTCCAGAATTTCTTGAGAAGGCCAGCATAAAAGGCTCGGTTGTCGCTGCCGTTGTGGCTCTGGCGGTCCCAGAAGGCCACCAGGGCCGAGCTGTGCTGGAAGAAGGGCTTCACGTGGGCATTGTCGCTGTGCAGCAGCCAGGCAATCGGCTGGAGCAGCTGCTCCTCCAGCATGCGATCCGCGAACTCGAACTGGGCGGCGGTCTTCTCCGGGGAGTTGTTGATTTGCTGGAAGACGAACCGCAGGCATTCAAAATAAGCGCTGCTGATGGCAGAGCATTCGGATTTGGTCAGCGGAGGTTCGATTTTCTTGGCAACCGTGGACTTCAGGTCATTGAAGACGCGCTGATAAAACTCCAGGAGGTCCAAATCCCCCAGACTCTCCGCAGAGATCTTGGCCAGAAAGGGCAAAAGATTGGGGCAAATGGCTTGGGTGTTGCGATTGAAGCCGTTGCACAGAAGAGTCGACAGCTTGGGCAGGAAGGCCTTGCGGATGTTCAGCGGGGCGTACCTGTGGGCAGGACGAGAGGGCAGTTTATTAAAAGAAACTTTCCTAGACAATCGTCACCCACCAGTCGTCGAAATTCGTTTGGATTAGCAGCACGCAGCCCCAGACCTGCGGGGCCACCACGGGGTCGGTTTCGTCTATATTCTGGAAGGAGGTGGTGATCAGTTGACTCTTCTGCGGCGCAACAACCTCAGCCAAGGCAGCGGACTGCAGGACATGGTAAACGCTCTCAAACCAGGCCGCTCTGTAGAAGAAATTAACGTTTAATTAGGCAAACAGTTGGAGGCTTGGCTAACTCACTTGATGGGCGGCACTTTGCTCTTGGAGAAGCTCCAGAACTTTTGGTGGGCCCACAGGCCGGCCAGCCCGGTCTTTATTTGGCTCAGATCCTCGGCTTGGACTGTGTGCTCAATGAAATACGACAGGGCCTTAAGCGTGCAGACCACCATGCGTTCGTACTTCTGGTCCATTTCCACGGGCGTCAGCGATTTGCCTATCGAGAAGCTGGCCGCCGTGTGTAAGGTTAAGTTGCGGGTGGTGACCTCCAGGATTTCGGTTTGGCAATGCAGGCACACCTCCTGGATGCGGTTGGCATTGCCGGCAAATGTGTCGCGAAATGTCTGGCTGGCTATGCTGGCCGCAGGAGCGTAGCTGTCGAAATGACTGGCCAGCCAGACGGGCACCAACTGCTTCAAGAACGGAGCCATGGCCCGCTTGCATTTGGCCATCAATTGCTGCAGTACTGTTTGGGCCAACTCGCGCACATTGTGCTCCACGTCGTAGGCCAGGCTCTGGTAGAACTTCGGCCACAGCGGCAGTATGTTTTTTAGAGCGGCCACGTCGGAGTCGGCGATAAGTTCCTGCATCTCTTGGAGGGCTTTTCGCTTAGTCATCGGGTCTTTTTTCGCCAACTTGCGCAATATGTTTTGTGTCTGGGGACTGATGTTGCCGTCGAAGGTGTCGACCATCAGCTCTGAGCTGGCCAAGCCTGGGGCGAAGGCCTTCAAGCCATCGGAGTTGGCCGAGAATCCAACAAATGTTGGCACCGTGGTTCCGAGCAGCTCGGCTGTGCGGGCGCTGCTGGACGGCTGTAATGGAGGAGATGGTGCAAGTTGTTTCGTGATTTTTGGGCGGTTTATTTACCTTTGCATTGTTTTTAGTTCGTGGTTGTTGTTTTGATTTTCCTCCCATCACGCACGTTTACTTTTCGGCCGAATGAATTTATCTAAGTTACAACCAGGGATGCAGCATAAAACAGGGCCGAGCGATCGATAACTAACAGACCGATTAAGCGACTATCGCTAAACAGCTGATTAAAAATTAAAGCAATTACAGTAATTTTATAAATTCTTGATGTTCGCCCACATCAACACTGAGCACAAATCAGCTGATAATTGGCCCGAGCGTTCCCACCCAGCTAAAAAATAACTAATTGAAAAAAAAAATGGGCTGCCATTCGATTACTTGATAGGTGGCAACTCTTAGCTAGGCGCACGCGGGTCTGGGAAAGTATAGGCCACTTTGAGTGTGGAAATAAACAAAACCCGAAATGTCTAAATTTCTAACTTATTACAATTTGTTCCCCATACCGGACCCCAAGGACTTCCTCGGCTTAGCAGCGGACAGCGAAGACGGCAACGTTATCGCCACCCTGGCCCGCAATGTCGTTGTTATTCTGAAGGTAAGCAAACCAAATTGCACGTGTGCAGTCGCCTCAAAATCCAAGCATTCACCCACAGATCAGCTCACAAAAGCAGCTACTCAGCTGGTCTATGCCAGAGAAGCTCTCCGCGAAAGTGATATACGACCGCAACAGTCAGAAATATGTCGGGGTCTTTGGCAATCACGCCCTCCGCATCTGGGATGTGGACACGCCGGATGTGGGCAAATGCAAGAAGCTTAGGGTGAGTTTCCTTTTATATTCTCTGCGCCAATTAAACCCCAACCGCCCTGCAGTTTCAGAAAAGCATTGCCCACCTGGTGGCCACTGACTCAGAGGCCTTCGTCCTCTACAGCGACGGCACCTGCGAGACCCTCTCCCGCGCTTTGGAGTCACGCAAGGACCAGCAAGAGGACACAGCCGAACAACTGGCCTTAGCGGCCAGTAAAACAATCAGCCAACCTCAAGTGCACCGCACCCAAAAGGAACAGGGAGCTGATATGCTCACCTATTTCAGTTTGAGAAACTCCAACGGGGAACTGGAGCTCGTGTGTTTAAATCTGACCAACCACCAGACCAAGCGCCTGCCCGTCAGGCGGGAGACGGTGCGCCTCGCCGGCTATGCCGTCATTGAGGGCGAAGGCGGCCCACAGCTGTTCACCGTTTGGTCAGACAAGCGGCTCTTCATGCTCAACCTCTCGTTTAAAAAGAGGAGCTGGGCACCCGGCACATTCGTCTCCCTGCTGCTCGACCTAAACGTGGAGAGCAAGCTGTCGGTGTTTGGAGTCTCCCGCAACTTCGTGGCCATCTACGGGGCCAATCCCGGCCAGGAAGGAGCCTCCCTCATTGTCTACAACACCCAATTCAAAGTGGTCAATGCCAAGCAATATTTCAAGGTGTATTTGGAGTTCTCCCGCCTGTGGTCCCAGGGCGATTACATCCTGCTGGCCATGGGCAACAGCATAGCCGCGGTCAAGTACCGAGTCAATCGCGAACTGCTCATCGACATGCTGGGCTCGCAGTTCAACAGCACTCAACTGGCGGCCATTGAACTGGACCACATCAACGAGGACGAGTCGCTGGAAACCCTGATTGAGTTTGCCGGCGACCAACCCACATACAGGCCCAAGGCGGATCCTGTCCCAGAAGTCGACTTGCCCCCAGCAGACGGCAGAACTGTGGCCTTCGATGCGGTCCACATATTCGAAAAGGACTTCAGCCAGCTGATCAAACAAGACGTCGACGCCGAGGTCTTCCACTGCGACGAAAGCTCAGAGCCCCTGAGCCTCACGCTGATGACAAACTACTTCGACTCGGGACCCACCAACACGGCCGTCCAGGCCATTGTCCGCCAGCTGGAGCGCAGCGGCGCCGGCGAGCACGAAATCACCGAGAAGCTCATCACCCTCTTCATCAAGACCCAGAAGCCCGAGCACCTGCGAATGGTGCTCATGCGCTACTCCAACATCCCCGAGCCCATGCTGGTGCGGGCCCTGCGCTATGTCCTCGACCTGAAAGCTCCGGCCACCAACGGTGATGCCAATGATTCCCAGACCATTGACTGCTCGCAGGACGCTTTACTCAACGGCGTGCTCAGCTGCAGTTTCGACGCCAAAGCAATTGTCATTAATCTGCGGGAAAACCTCAACCTGGCCCATGTGAGTCGGCTGTTCCAGCATCTCTACGTGCTGGTCCACGAGCCCGAGGCCCGGCTGAAGGAGCGCCCTAGTTATGACCAATCGTCGCATCAGACCGAGGAGAAGGCTCTGCAATGGATGGGCGCCCTGATGTCCTCCCACTTCACGCAGCTGATGCTGTCCACAGACGGGGAAATCCTGCAGTCGCTGACCCTGTGGGCTGAGGTGCTCCAGGAGTACAAGGTCGCTGTTGGCCACATGCGGAACGTTATTCCCTTGCTGCGCGGCATTGTGGAGAACAATGTGCCCACCACCAAGTACGACGGGATGTGGTACAGCATCGAGGAGGTGAGGCTGTTCTAGCCTGTGGCCCTGTGCTTCCCTTTAGATCGTAGGTCAGTCGTAGGTTAGTCAATGAACCCCAGCCCAGAAATACAGCATTCAAATTGCCAGGGAAGTGTTTGGAACTTTCTCCACGATCCCCACGCTCTTATGAAAGTAATTTCCAGGCCACTCGAGGCCTCGGCCGGCTCAAGTGCGAGATGACTGGGCGCAAAAGACCCCGCAGCCCAGCCAGTGAAGCGAAACCCCCACAGGCCAAGTTAAAAATAGGCCCCTTCTCGGTTTGATTTGATTCGATTTGATTGCATGTGGGCCGCGGCTGTTGACCGACCCAGCGACCGACCGGATAGAGCTGGGCTATAAAGGGGTAGATTCTTCTTGGGCCAGCTGCTTTCTAAGATTTATTGTGGGGGCATCTCCCCCTGCCCGTCATTAGAATGGGAATCTTGTGGGTCTGCGGAGGCGGGAGAGAAGCGGCAGAAACCTGCTTGTAACGTCATAAAATCGAGATAAATTATTTAATTTTCGATTTCCTAAAACCATTAAGCAAAAGGCAAAGAGCCCAGCACACCAGCCAGCCGCCAGTCGACCAAACGACCAGTTAGGCTGCCTCGGATGAGGCTCTTCGGGTTGCCCATTGCTGGTCAATAATACATAAGGCAGCTAAATGCCGGGCTAGAGACGAACGCTAAGCAAGTACAGTGAAGCCTGCCAAGTGTGCAACTGAATGCACTAACACCGCCCAAATCAAAGCTGAGTGGGTGGAACAATAAGGAAATTTGCGCCTGCCTAGACTGGTGAGCGGGTAGACTAGCGCCATCTGGCGGCCATTACACATTTGTTTGAAAGCAAAAAGTTGAACGGCGTTGGTTGAAGCTGAGGGGAGCTGGGGCTATAGAAATAAGGCTGTGGCAAGCGGATAAGGTGGGTTAAGGAATCTTTCCGACTTAAGAGCAATCGAAATAATGAAATTTGGGTTTAATGGGAAATTTTAGCTGATTGACTTGAGTAAGAAGTAAAGTGTTCTGAAGATCTTGAGAACGGACCTTTGAATGAAGTTAATGGTGGATTAAAGAGCATTTAAGTCTTTAAATTGGACGATATGGAATATAATGATGGCAATAATATGCTTGAGGGAACATTTCATAGCTTGATTAAAATCAATCTTTGGATAAAATTGATCAACAAAGTGAGCAACTTGAAGGTAATGGAAATGACTTCTTGAGAGGTCAAATGGAAAGTAAATAAGAAAATTTATAGTCTTAAAAGTCCTTAACAGACTGAAAGGCTTATCTACGAAACTATAATAATATATTGAAAGGAATCAGGACTGCAATTGAGCTCAACTGGAACTTCAACTAGTTTCACTGATTATTGGATCTTTTTAGCCTTTATAACGCTATTTATATCCTTACTCCTTACTTGACTTCTTGAGAGGTCAAATGGAAAGTAAATAAGAACATTTATAGGCTTAAAAGTCCTTTACAGACTGAAAGGGTTATCGACGAAATTAAAATAATATATTGGAAGGAATCAGGATTGCAATTGAGCTCATCGAAAACTTCAACCAGACTCACTGATTATTGGATCTTTTCGTCTTTATAACTCTATTTATATCCCTACTCCCCTTTCTTCCCACCTTCAACTGCTAGCTGACTAAATGAATTCATACGACTGATTAGACTGGCGACCCCTTTCCCACTTTGAATCAATTCTCCCTCCCCCAGTTCTTCTTAGCGACTGCCTGCTGTATATGATGAGAGCCATAATGAAGGCTGTTGTTGGGGAGATGCTGACCGGGCAGCGGCTGCTGCAGGGCAAGGATACAGATACAGATACCGAGGCATGCATACGCCTACCTGTGCGCAGGTAGCCGGGCTCTCCGCAGGTAACTCTTTGGCCGGCAAACAAGCAGAGTTCTTGTCAGAGTTCTGGGCACGGCGGCCGGGGCAGGGGCAAGGTGGACATGCGTTACTTGTTACAAAGAAACGGCAAGAAGGCAACGGATGACGGAGGCAGCCACGCTACCCCCATGCTGGCAGCATCCACCACCAACACACAATCAACGCAGCGGCGGCGGCGGCGGCGGCGACAACGGCAGCGACTTTTAGCCTCGTCATGATCATCATCAAGGCGGCCCAAACCCGCACCTTGGCAATTGCAGCTGCCGTTTTGTGAGGGACCAACAGGTCGGCAGGGATGACGGTCCAGCTGTCCGGTTGTCCGCCGGTCCATCGGTCTGTCTTGTAAGCTGAAACGAATGACTTGGCACTTGGCCGCTTGGCATCCTCATCCTTTGTCCATTTCCATTTTTTTTTTTCATTCTTTTCTGAAATTGTTACTCATTTTGGTTGCACGGGCATCTCGGCGGTGTGTGCGCGTGTGTGTGTGTGTGTGTGTCAAACCGGCCGGTCTTATTTTTAGAATTTTTTCAGGCAAACTTGTTACCATGCCAGAGACCCGGGGACAGGCTCGGCTCCGGGGCCGCATTTCAGGTTCTTTCGAAAGGCAGCGAAAAATAAATGCAATGATCCCCTCACGGGGCAGGGGCAGGGGGAGCGATTTCTGTGGCGTCGGTGGAGGCGGTTCCCTGGCCAGAATCCCGCCGCCCCAGCATCGCTGGGTAAATCTTTGGGCATTGTTGCTTCGTTTCCTCTGACTTCTTAAATTCCCGAAACCCACACAAACACACAGAGAGCAACAGGCAGGCAAAATTGTATCGATCTCGTCGGTTGGTTTGGTTGTGCGCGTCACCTTCTTTTGTGTGTGCGTGTGTGTGTGTGTGTGTGTGTGTGTTGTTGGCTGGTTCGCTTTGGTCGACTGTTCGTTCGCAGCATCTTGGCCGCGATCTCGACAGCGCCAAGGGGGTACAGTTTCGCCCGTAAATGAAAAGTTATAGCCGAGCTGCCCCGACGCTCAACGGGGCTTTCGCCGCCGTCGCCGTTGCCTTGCTTACATTTTACTTAATTTATTTTTATTTTTATTTCATTAATCGCCCCCGCCCGCCGCTGCCCCGTTCTCCGTTCTTTGCGCTTCAGATTATTGACTTTTTCGATTTGTCGATTCGTTCGCCCAGCTCGCTTATTCAAATGCCCCGCGCGTGTGTGTGAGTTGGTCTTTTGTTTAAGCCAAAACATGTTTTGTTTAA
Source organism: Lissocephala sabroskyi (assembly GCA_037075105.1). Lineage (NCBI taxonomy): Eukaryota > Metazoa > Arthropoda > Insecta > Diptera > Drosophilidae > Lissocephala > Lissocephala sabroskyi. Next base: position 12,927 of record JBAMCP010000623.1, on the reverse strand, counting down.
CGACTTTTTATTAGTTCTGGCCCAAAGCTCCCTCTGCCAGTCGCAGCCTCTCCCCCGAATTTGGAATTTCGAATTTGGTTCACGCTGTGCGGCTTTTATGGCCTTTTCAGTTCCCTGCCCCAAACTCCCCCACAGCCGACCGCAGGCCTAGAACAGCGAGGGCAACTGGTTTCTTAATCGGCTCAGTTGATAGACGAAATTGTCTCAGAAGTCCCTTTTTTTGATCGATGATAATTCCTAGAGTTTTAAGGGCTCCAAAGTAAACCCCATAAAAACCAACCGAAGAAAAGATTTTAGGTTCCCCAGACCTGCCGTCGGTTTTTGGCACATTTGTGTGGATTTGTGGGGCGCGGGGTTCCCAGTTTCCCATGCCAAAATCTCAAATATTTTTTCGAAGGCAAAGCAAACACCCCCGCCCCCTCTCACCCCAACGGCCCGCAGAGAATCTCACGTTTGCCTGCCGTCAAAGCCACCGTTGCGTTGCCCCCCCAACGTCCGTCGGTTAGTCCGTCCGTCCCTCTCTCTCTCTTTATTTACAATGCAAATACAGCCCCCGCCCCCCTTTTTCACCCTCTTTGTCAGTCAATAGGTTAAGCGAAGCCGAAATAGAAGAGCGCGGCGCGGCTGCTGCTGCCGTCAAGTTTGTTGCCTAAGTCTTTTGTTGCCGCCGTCGGAATTGTCGACGGGATGCCCGGAGAAATGGGAAAATAATGAAAGATCAGCCCGCCAAACTTGGCCGAACTTAGTCAGCCGAGTTAATCACTTAATCATTTTTTTCTCGCCGTGTAATTTGTGGGCGGCCGACTGGGAAATGTGTCAGTGGTCGTCATCGTCGTCGCCGCCGTTCCCCTCTGAAGAGTTAGTCGCGGGGGAGGGGGGAGGCTTTCTAAGCTCTCAGCGTATCCGCCAACGAAGCCGACATTCAAGCCGCCTGACTCACAGCCAACGCTCGGGCCGGCGGTTTTTTTTTTTAAATCTTTTTTTCTTTAATTTTTGCATTGCGGTTTTCCCTATTTTTTTGGGCCAGCGAGAGGGGCCTGTGTGTGTGTGTGGTTGTGTGGGCTTTGGTTTAATTTCGATATTGCCCACAATTTAAAATTCCTGACGATGGTACAATGGCGGCGGCAGCGGCCCTGAGCCCGCAAAATTTCAAGCAATTTGATCTTTAAATTTAAACACGTTTAAAATCAAAGAGCTCACAGACAGACCGACGGACATTGAGACCGACAGACACCGCAGATCGGATCGGACCGGGCCCGGCTTATATGCCTTGCGTGCTGGCCGTACATAAAAAACCAACAGCGCTGTACATAAGCCCACACAGACAACGAAGCGACAACGACAACGACAACCGACAACCAACAACCGGCGATGGCAGCAACGAAGACAACGGACGAGTTGCCCCCACGACAGAGATGACTTTTGTGAAATTGGAAAGGCGCTGCTTGGGGGGCGGAGAGAGGAGCCGCCGCCAGGAGGAGTCAACCTCGCCAGGGCCAACGTCTCTCTGGGTCTTCGGTTTTATGTACTTTAAATTTAAATTCAATTGACTTCTTTTTATGATGGCAACAACAACAACAACAGCAACGGGCGGCGTCGGCCGATCCGGGCAACGTGCTCGGGGCCCCGGGCACGTAGCGTCGCCAATTGGTGGCCCCAACTACGCCACTGCCTCTCGTTCGCTCGGCCCGCTCGGATCGGTTGCTTTAACGGCCGTTTCTTTGTGTCGTTGCCACGCATGCGCAGCGCGCGCGTCATCGTCGGCGGCAGCGCAACGCCGGCGTCGCTCTCGCTCTGCCTGCCTTGGTAACGTATTTCTCGTTGTCGTTTTTGTTTTCAGCCAGTTTGATCTTTGCCATAAAAGTGATTTTTTTCGCCGTGTCTGCCGCCGCTCACCCGCCCCCCGGCCTCTTCTTTTTTGATGGCGATTGCGTGGCGCGCTGCGCTACCTCGAATTGTGTGCTGTACTTTCGTTTCGCCACCCGAAGCCGGCGATGCTGGGAGATTAATCGAACGGGGGTGCCAAAGTTCAATGAGCCGGCCAGCAAGCCACTCTTTAAGTTTCTATTGTTCCCTCGGCCGGCTGGCCACGGAGCTGGGGGTTAATGAGGCTCCCCAACCGAAAGAAGGTGTCAGCCCTGCCCAATGGTCGATTGGACTATCAGTGATTTAGGAGAGGTTTCCAAAAGGACGGGAATTGCTTGTCAGATAAGCGAAGATTCAAGTCACCGAAAAGGCGCTTTTGTAATTCTATATCATCGATAAAGAAAGAACCAATAACAGATATAAAGTTCCAGAGATTTTTAGTATTCCTAAGAAGAGATCTCTCTCTTATTTTGACCAGAGATCTTACATTGAACACAGAATATCAATGCCAATAACAGATAAAAAGTTCCAGAGATTCTATTCTATTCCTAAGAAGAGATCTCTCTCCTATTTTTAACAGAGAATCTTACAATGAACTCAGAGTCACTTTAAATAAGCCCTCCCAACTTCTTTCGATTGGAAAATTCTTATCTCTCACAGATCCGTTCATAAATCATAGAAAAGTTTTGATTTAAGTCCCAGAAAGCCTTAAGATCTTTAAGAAACGATCGATGGAACCCAGAAGCACGCAAAATCTCAGATACAATTCGATAGAAAAGATCTTTCAAATACTTCTTCCCATTTTAGAAGGTGCATTTCATATTCCCATCTATCAGATCAGTCTATATCCCTCAGCCACCTTAAGTTATATTACTAAACTCATTTATCCCCGGGAGACAGTTCAGAATAAAAAATATTCTACTTTTGTTTGGAAATCTTATCCATTTCGTTTAGAGAGCAGCTTAAATTATTCCCTGGTGCCTCTGGGGATGGTTCCGCCTTTCATTCGCTGATGGCAGAGCTGTTCTTTCGAATTAACCCCATTATGTGGCACAAAAAGAACCTCGACAAAAAGGAGATCAAAATTTCCAATCATTCTCGCTTGTCTTTGTAATATTTTTCCAGCCGAACCCATTTTATTAACAAAGACCGTACCCAACCAACATTTGAATAGAGCCAGCCCCCCGGCAACTTTCAATTGCTGTGTGAGTCGACCACGAGAGCTGGCGAGAAGTTTTAATCACAAATCAAGAAATGGTTATGGGTTTCTTGACCACAGTCTCTCCCCAGCATACAGGGCCATGGCGATGGGATCCAAAGACCCAAAACCAGACAATATAAGATTGTGAATTCCCTCTAGCCAAAGGCTTTACTATTTGTGTAATCACGGAGAGCACTAGGCCAATGTTGACGTAATGACGTGGAGATTTCTGAGCACCCTGTATGCCAGGTACAGGGTACGGGGCTTACTGTAGATCTTTGCCTTTTATGCATTTGAATGTACAAAATACAAAAAGTAATTTCAACATTTTTTTTCACCCGCATTGTTGAAATTTAAAAATCAATAGCCACACACACACACACACATGCACACACGCCGTATATACTGGGGAGGGGGCACAGGTATACGGTCACTCATTAAGCCTAAAAACACAGGCCCAGCAACGTCTTTCGGCCCAAAACCCGAGTCGTCGATATGTCACCTCTCACACTCACACACACTCTCCAACACACACACACACACCTGAATAATACTTGGCCGCTTACCTGACTCTCATTTGGCGGGAAATCTGGGCATTGTTGCGCTCGCAAGTAAAGCAAAAAAAAACCCGAAAATCAGGTACCAAGCAACGACGGATCGAATCGAAGCCGAGATCGCGGGCAGCGCAGCCAACGTCGGCAGCGCTCACTGCACACGGGCCCCGCGGGCCACAGGTAAGATCGCCGGATCATCGCCGACGCCACACCAACGCAGCAGCGGCTCACCAACACCAACGCCAACACACACACACGCGCGCGCCGCGCCGCACACTCACATAACGCGGACCGCCGTCGGCTTATGTACAACGTAACGCCGCCGCTGCCGCTGCCGTGAGTGTCTCAAGAAGCTGATCTGGAGCTCGTTTGTCGCATTTTGACCAAAACTGAATTTAGTTTAGAAGCGTTTGGCGGCGTTGACGGTGTGTTCAATCGGTGCGCCGTCCCAGCCAAAGTCCCAGGGGCCTAACGGAGAGCGGGTCCCGGCCTGGTGGCCTCCACAGTCCTGGGCCCGCTCTCTGCTCTTTCACTTGATTTACCGCGTGGATTGTGCAAAGTGCAAACTTCTAGTGATGGCAAAAGTGCTCGATAATTTTCGATAACTTATCGAAATTTCAATTAGCGCGTAATTTCAAAAACTCCACCCACGCAATCGCAAATCTCAAGGCGCCGGTTGCCGTTCCAGCGTCACCGCCACGATCAACGCTGCCCGCTGCGCCCCCTCCGCTCCTCCAGGTATGTCCATTTATATTCACAGCTGCTAAATATGCCGTACGGCGGCTTACGTATCGCGTGTTCCTACGTCCAACATCCGGCTAGAGCGGCTCTACGCGCTTCCAGAATCTTCAAATCGTTCGCTCACTCCGCCCGTTGCCTTGTCTTATGCATAGGCAATTTCGCGGAGGAGCGTGTGGGGCGTGGAGGGGCTTTCGAAACGTGTTTTGGGTCAGTTCGTGGACATTTTGTGGTCAAATGCGAGAATTGTCCACGAAAAAATTGTCACATTGCCAGGCCTCGATTCGGTTTATGGGCCTAATCAGCCCTCGCATCGTGTATTTGGCCACATTTGAATATATGGTAATTTTACGGTATATAATTTTAGATTTCAGTCGTGTGAATTATTCCCGAGAATCGCTGATTCGACGATATCTGTTATTTTTGATTGGACAAACGCCACGAACGTAAAGTGAATAGAGAAACAGAGGAAATTGGCAGAGAGAACGGGAAAAATTAACAAGCCAAACTAATTTAAAGGAGTTTTTCGATATCTCCAAACTAAACTAAAGCTTCAGGTTCCTTAGAGAAATAGAGAGCCTTGAAGTCTGTTTAGGCACTCTTAATCTCCTCTCTCTCCTTGGGGGACTCACCTACCAAGCTGATTTCTTCCTCCAGCGGCCACCGCGGCAACTCCCTGATGGCGGTTGGTGGCCTGTCGTCATATCATTGCACAATTTGGCCAAAGTGGCTACAAAACATTAAGTAAGAGATTTCAAAGCAAAAGACTGAAATTCATTGCTGTTTTTTTTTCTCTTTCCGCCGCTTTATGTTTCAACGATTATTACAATGAGTGGTGGCGGGTCGAGCGGATAGGATTCGAGTGGCAGGGGGAACGAGGCTGGGGCAGTTTATTTTAGCTGAGCGGGTGAGCGAGGCGCATAATTGTGGGAACCTACGCTACGGAACGTCGTCATTGTCGTAGTCGTAGTCGCAGTCGCAGTCGCCGGAGTCGGAGTCGTTGTCTGCCAAGCTGTAGACATAGGTAAGGCCAGTCAGCCAGTGAGCCATTCACTTGGCTTACTCACTGTCTGTGAGCCGGCGCTATAATGCCAATGCAAGCGAGAGTCCGTCCGCGTCCAGCCACACAACCACCCATTCGAGTGGAGCGTCCGACGCTGTCTTCATCATCGTTCCAGTTACAGTCACTTGACCAACCGAAACAATAAGAATAAGACGAAATAACTCGAAGACTGAGAGGCGACCGAAAGACTGCAGACGTTTGTCCATAATTGAGGGAGGGGAGATGAAATGGGCCATGAGCGACGTAGCGTGCCCAGAGATACAAAGCGAACCCACCACCACCGCCAGCTGCCCACCTATTCTATTTATTTATGGGAATATTTGTCGAAGCATAGGGAAAAATCATGGCAGCCTTCGCCGAAATGGCCAGCAAGTTCTGGGCGAACGCGTCTCGACCTTTGACCCCACGCGGCCAAGGTAAACGCAACGGGGCGTTGTACGTAATCCCCCCCCCCCCCCGCAAATGTAAAATGCATAAAAATTCCACATGGCATTGCAATGCGCGTCGACGATTTGCGCAGGCGTTCCAACGGCGGCAGCAGCGGCGGCAGCAGCGGCGGCGACACGACGACGACGGCAACGGCGTAGGCGCGATTTTCTTGGGAGTGAACGCGTCGCTTTCCCCGCGCCCGAAACTGGATTATTTGTGGCCAAAACACACGCGCACGCCCGTCCGCAAAAAGCCCAGCGAAAACTAATTGGCAACCCTACCGATAGGCTGCCCGATAACCGCGTCCCGCGAAGTGCCCGCGCAAATTTAAATGGGGTGCTATGTTGTCTTTGGTTATCTAGCTGTATGAGTGATAAATAACGTCATAAAGCTAGCTTACCGAAGTTAATATTAGCATCTGGTCATCTGAGCCACGTCGCGTATTTTGTTTGTTTTATTTTGCACGGCTTTGCGTTCAATGCAATCGAGTTGGCAGGCTTTTATATTTTTTTTGTTTTGTGTGAAAAAAACTATATTTTTATTGAGTTTTTTGCGAAATAAATTGTGTGTACCGCATTTACTTTTAAATCTATTCAGTCTTTTGATTGCCTGACTTGCAAGTGCGAACGAGGCTGGCTGAGTTTTTGTCATTCGATTGTCACCTTGAGCCGCTCCAGCAACGACCTTTAAACACTCTTTCGTCAGCTCCGTCAATGTCTGGGCTAATGAGTGCGGTCTGTGATGATGATTAACACACGGCCGTCAGTCATTTGGTATTTCAAGTGTTTTCCCAAAGTCGGCCAAACCAATAAGCCAACTTAATGGAACTTCTTTCCGAAACTAATCAGCTGTGCAGGCTGCCATTGCTCACTGGGAGACGAGGACCAGAAACAACTGTACAAATATCTTTAAGAAACTATTTACAGCGCCAGAAACAAAAACAAAAACAGGAAAAGACACAGTCACACAAAACAAGAAGAGTTTTTGAAGTAATGGGTTCTTTTCAGAATCTTAACGAAGCGCTGAGAACTCAGAGAGAAAATGGAACATCGATGGGAGAAAGAGATTATAGATTTTCGTAGGATCTCAAACGGCGGAGGTGTCTCTTCAAGTGTCTCTTAGGGTTCTTTTCAGAATCTTAATGAAGATCTGAGAAGTCAGAGAGAAAATTTAACATCGATGAGAGAAAGAGATTTCAGATTTAAGGAGAATCTCAAACGGTGGAGGTTATTTAAATGTCTCTTAGTTTCAGGCTCCTAAAAGACTCCAGGAAAGAGAGGATAGGAATTCTGAAGAGCTGATTTCTGTATAGAAATTAAATAGTCTCTCTTTCTAAATGATCTGGAATAGGAATTCTTAAGACACTTGAAAGACTCTCGGAGAAAGCCTGAGAGTTGATTGAGAGATCTTTCGAGCGTGTAAATGAATTCTAAGGAGTAAATTTCGTTATACAAATTATATAGTCGCTCTTTCTGAATCTTCTGGAAAAGGAATTCTCAAGACACTTAAAAGACTCTCGGAGAAAGCCTGAGAGATCTTGTTTCTCTTTCTGAATGATCTGGAATAGTAGTTCTTAAGACAGTGTTGAGTGTTGTTTGAAAGATCGTTGGAGCATTTATAGTCTCTCCGTCTGAATGATCTAGCCTAGTAATTCTTGAGTTTAAGTCCCTGACAAGAGTTCCATTGAATTGAGTGGTTTTCTAATGCGAGTGAGGCATTTGCGGCACCCCTTGAATTAAAGTCCAAAAGCCTACAAACTAACAAAACAAGGGGGCTTGTCGAAGGTTACTACAGTCCCCCACCCCCTCATCAGATATGAACTAATCTAGAAATCTACATGGACTGTGAAAGTGGCTTGTCGTGTATCCTGCAGCCGGTGTTTTCCACACTGTCATTCGACCAAAAGGTGTGACCGCAACCTTTGCAGCCGCTGACTAAGTCGGGGCATTCAAATTAACTGCCGCCCGCGCCCCCCCACCCACGACTTGTTTCGCTCTCCGCTCCCGTCAGCCCCACACATGTGAGTGCTTCCTATTGACTTGGGCAATTCACAAACATTCCGGCACTATGGATATATAGTTAGTGGCCCGTCGACTATATATCGGGCGGGCAGAGGTGATTTCTCCGATTCCGAGCGGTCGCCGGGGCCAGCACGCAACTGTTTTCGTTCTCGGGGACTGTCTCTCGGGTCTCCCGCCGCCGGCCTTAATGTTGGTTGCTGTTTTTTTTTATTTAGTAGATGATGTATGATGGGAATTTCCGTCAGCAGCTCGGCTCTCCGGTTCTCCAAGCGTTGGCGGGTGGGAGAAGACGGGAAAGGGGAGGGAATAAATAACACTTGGCCGTTTGTCGTGGAAGTAAACAGATTTCTTTATTTATTTTATTATTAATTTTCCTCTTTTTTAGTAGTTTTTTTTCTTTCTTTCATTGTTTCATTTGTTCTGTTGGGTTTGCGTTGCCTTACAAACTCATGGCAGAGTATTGGTTTCTCAATTGGAATTATCACTAAAAAGTCCCGAACAGAAAAGAATTGTATTTATATAATTATATTAATAATATATATATATGTTCTTAATAGAGTTTTTTTCTTTTAGAATATCGCTACGAGAGTTTCATGCACGCCCTTCGCCTTTTTTTCTGGAGGGGGGACTCATTGGAATCTTCTGAGGGTCTCTTCGTTTGTTTTTAACAATTTAGTGTTTTGTTTTACGAGTAAAGAGTTCTTAACTAAACGGGAGAGGAACGGAAAAAAGACTCTCAGTTTTTCAATTTACAAAGCTCCGAATTGTCGTTTCTAATTTTCAGTTGTCGTTTGATTCGAGTTTAATATTTTTATAATAAATTTCAATTGGGTTTAATTAATTTGTAGTTTGAATTTTCTAAGAGAATTATAATTTTTAATGTCTCGTCTCTACACACGCACATTTACACACCATACACACGCACACACGCAGACGCACGCACACGCAAACTAATTCCACAATATTAAATGGCCAATCGTTTGAGGCCTACAAAGTAATCGAAATCGAAAGGTTTCTTAATAATCGATTAAAGTTTGCGACTCCCCTGGGAGTCGAGGAAGTTCTTGAGATTTCAGAGACAGCAAGACAGGAAAGGGGCTGGGGAGAGTTTTAAAAACTTAGCGAGTTTGATTAAAAATTTCCATAAATTTGATTAAAGTTTTTTTTTGGTTTCCTTCTTTCTCGTATTCTAGATGGTTTAATTTGTTTAATTATAATTTATTTGTTTTTTTTTTGGACCCAATGCAACTGCTTGAGTGCTACTGGCCTTCCATTCGACTTCTACGGTTTGTTTTTTGCTTTCTCCGCTGGCTACTCATTTAAATTCCTTGACTAAAATGCTTTGGTTGTTGTTCTTGTTGTTGTCGACCTATATATAAAGTAAATAGTGTTTCGGATTATAATTATAATTATTTAATTTATTTATTAACGGTTTCCTGCTAATCAAATCCGATTCTCTGCCGCCCGGCCGCCTGATAATTAAAATTTTCTTCTTTTTATAATTCCTTAAGATTTTTTAGAGATTTTTTTTTCGTTTAGTTTTTGGGGCTGGCGGTTCCTTTGCTACTCCTTCTCAATTACGACTACTTAAATGGCATTTTTTTGGTATTTTCAATACGTTATTTTATACATTTAGATGGTTCGCATTATTTTTTAGGGGGGCTTTTGAAGTTATTTAGATTTTAATTTAAATTCTTAAACTCGAAATCAGATTTGTTGTCGAAGAAAACGTTTTGTTTTTTGCAAATTGAAAGATTGCGTTATTTTTTTTAAAAAATCGGACATCGCACACAGAAAAACCAGCGGCTCCTGCCGCGATTCCCTCAGCAGCATTCAGTTTCTTGTTGATCGACAACCGCTGGCGGCCGAGACTGACCGCCGGCTCAGAACGATGCCTCCACCAGGTACGTACCGTCCATGGGCTGATTGTTTTGGCTGTTTTGAGCGGTGCTGGCGGCGGGCATATACTTGCCACAGGCCTGTATCAGAAATAAAACAAAAAAAGGACCATAAAAATCCATTAAAAGATAACAAATTCCGCAAGATATCAAATAAATTCGTTCACACCAAGAAGAAGAAGAGGGGAGACAAAAAAGTGCAGCATACTTTTCGAGCGGGCTGGAAAATAAATGCAGCATACTTTTGGACAGGGAAGAGCACAGGGTGTCTTAAAGTTCCGAAAGGTCCTGGCCTTGATTTTCTATGCACTTTCCTTTTACAGAGCCCATGGGAGGTGATTACACCCCCCGCCCGTCTTTCGGGGACGTCGTAAAAACAACAAATTTACATGGCGAAAATGCACAAAGTCAAAGAACAAAAAAAAACACACACACACAAAAGGACACTCAACTTTACAAAGTAAAAAGGGCGCCCCGACTAACACACCCATACACATAAATATACACACATCTATACATATATACAGATGTCAAGGAAGAAAAAGTTTAGCGCGGTTGGTGGGGGGGATGAGGGGCAGTCGCTTTGCACTTACCTGATAGCGCTGTGAGCAGCAACGGCCACAGCAGGATTGCAATAGCCCGGCCGCACTGTTGGTCGAGTGGGCGGGGCTGGCCATGGGGGAGGGCGAGCCTGGCCGCTTTGGTTGGCCGTTGTAGGGCATTTCCAGTTCGACAAATTCACGATCCTGTTTTGGTTGTGGGACAGACAACACACACACCGATCGAAGCGATATACCGATATATCAAGACGGAGACATAACGATAAATGCCGTAACGGGTTTTTTTTTGAGTGAAAGAGGAGAGCGTTGATATCAAAAAAAATTTACAATAGAAGAAACACAGAGAAAGAAAATAACGGTATAAAATACAATGTCCTTAACAGGTTCGTCCTTTATAAATATATATAAATATGAAGAAATTAAAAAAAAACGTTTTAATTTGTACAACAAAATTTACAAACATGAGAACACAACGGGACCTCCAGGAGCTCAAGGACATAACGGGATAATATGTACGTACAACGTTTACACACCGAAAACACAAACATCGGAGGGAGAGGGAAAATCCTTAGAAAATTTTAATTAAAATTAGCCAAAAAAAATATCAACATTTGTATAAAGTTAAGTTATTAAAACAACAACAACAGCAATTATAAAATTTAATATCAAAAGCAGAAAAGTTAGAAAACATTTCCCAGAACAGGAGCAACAGTGGAAAAGAGAGCGATAAAAAACGCGCGAATCCCTAAGAAGCAATGACAACTCTACAGTGGGGGGAAGGACCGAGCAAGTTAGAGGGAGAAAAAAGGAGCGGCGGGGACGACAGGCAGGCCAAAACCGCCTACAGCAGAGCAAGCGTTTTTCAAAGGCGGTTTTAAACGCGCGCGATTTGCTAGCGACTAAAAACGCGCGCTTCTTAGCAGCCGTTTAAAAATTAGTTTAAAATTCCTTATGACGATTTTAGTTTTCGAAAAAATCGTTTGCTGGCTTTTAGACCCATCGAAATGTTGTTTTGGTTTACATTTGGAAATTTTCCGAATATAAATTTTGTGTAGCATTTATTTAAATTTCCCATTTCATTTAATTTTATGGGCCACTTAAAACACCAATGATCTTGGCCACTTGTGGCCATTGAAAGCGAACTTATTGGAAATTAAATTCAAATCAAGCAAAAACAAGAAAACAAACTTAAAAGGCTGAGCAAAAACGCGCGGGCGTTTCGAGCAGGCGGCTGGCAGCTTTCAGCGCGCGGTTTTTTTTCTACGGCGGCCATCATAAAAATTAATTGCAACGCATCGAAGAGCCAAAAAGGAAAATCAACGAAACACAAAGAATAACAACAAAAATTATTGGATTAAAAAAATTCTAAATTTCCCCGGCACCTTCCCGCACTTACTTCGGCCGCAATCGCTGGCGGTTTTTTGTGCCTCCGACGCGATTTCTGCCGCGATTTTATTTATAGCACAATGGACATTAATTTCTTATTGGACTGCGCAACGGGCTGGTCGGATGTAAAAAATACACAACACGAATTTGGCAGATCGAAGAAGAAGTTTTTGAGGAAATGAAAGCCCAGAGAAAGCGGCGGCGAAAGTTTTCTTATCAATTAAAAATATACAGGAAAATGCCGAAGAAAACACCAACACGTAGAAGAAGTATAGCACAGGAAGAAGAAGAAGGTGGCGGAGTAGAAGAAGAAGAAAGGAAGTCGAAGGAACGTACGAAATGCAAGCGAAGACGAAGGCGACTGATTTTGGCGCGTTTCCTGGGCGTTTTTGGTTCTTGTTGTTGTTACGTTGGCTTGTCTGTGATCTGTGCTTGTGGTTGTTGTTGTTGTTGTAGTTGTGTGTTGTTCGTGTAGACTCTGCGTGGCCAGTGTCTGTCATTGCTTCCCGCCTAACGAGCACAAAACGTTTGCCTATTAGAAATTCAAAAGTCGCTACATCTGAAGTCGCGCAGAACAACCGAAAAGAACAGGGAAAAAAGAGAGAAAGAAAAGAAACACAAACAAAAAAGAAAGAAAATAAAACAAACACAAACACAACACACACAAAAAAAAACCAAAACAAGAAAACCACAAAATCAAAAGCCATCAAAAGACGAACAACAAAAAAAGGACGCATTTCCATCAGCGCAAAGCAAAAAGTTCCCACAATTTCCCTTCATCTCTACGCACCGTGGTCTTCTCCAGGCACCGCAACAGATGATGATGCTGCAGCTCAAAGATGTCCTCATCCTTGTAGTTGTCGTCCAGCTCAATGCCCGACTCCTGGGCGGCCCAGCGAGCCTCGGCCGCCTTCTTCTTGCTGACGAACGCCGCTCCCGACGAGGCCTTGGCAATGCGAATGCGCGCCAGCCGTGCTTTCTGCAGAACCAAAGAAACTCCATTAAAAATATGTTCGATGGATAAATTTTGGATGGTTTGACTTACCCTTTGCGCCTTGCGTTTGTCCGCCCGCTGGTTCTGGTGATAAATTCTACTAAAGTTCGATACAATTACAGGTACTGGTAAGGCGATGACAAGCACTCCGCTCAGAGAGCAGACGCCGCCCACGATTTTTCCAGCTATTGTCTCGGGCACCATATCGCCGTAGCTG
>JBAMCP010000622.1:0-42004 GCA_037075105.1 Lissocephala sabroskyi | reverse complement strand
GCATAGTCGTTTTAGCAGTTAAGGTTCCTAAGTGACTATGAAAAATAGATTTTCTCAGGGAATCTTTTTATGCTAATGGAGAGAACTGGAGAACTGAAAAATCAAAGCAAAATTTAAAGAGTTCAAATTAACTTAAGGTAGGAAGGGGAAAGAAGAGAGATATCAGACCTTTGCTAGCTGGGGTTTTGGGTTCCTTGAGAAGTTAAAAGTTATGAGAAACCTGTTGGGTTTTAAGATCACATAAATAGAGAACACTTTCCGTAACTCTGAGACTATCATTAGAATTAGTTTAGATTCCATAAGAAGTCTCAAGTTCTGAAGAACCTGTCAGGTTTTAAGATAAATAAAGAACACTTCCCATAACTGTGAGACTAGCATTAGAATTAGTTTAAGTTTGTAAGAAGTTAGGAAAAAAACTGGGAACACTTTCCATAACTCTGAGATCATCATTATACTTGTATGTAATTAGTTTTAGGTTAGAGGAAGTTAGGAGACAACTGAGAAGAGTTCCCATAACTCTGAGACTATCATTAGAATTCGTTTTAGTTGTTTTGAAGTTAGGAGAAAACTGGCTTCAAAGTCCTTATAAGAATTAAGAAAGCTTTCAACATTTATCAATTCCCACAACTGAAATCTATTTAGAAGAAATATTCTTACGAAAGTATTTAGCTCGAAGCACTTAAGAACCTTTAAGAAATCTAAGATCCCTAAAATAATAACGCAGCTAAATAACTGAGGGAATCTAAGACTTTAGGAATCAAGAACTCTTAGACCTTTATAAGACAAAACTATAGATCTCTAATAAAGACTCTCAAGCTCTCCTAAGCTAATTAGTTTTATAGAAATTCCAAGAAGCCTTCGTGCCTAAGAAACTTTCAAGCTTTTTCAATCAAACCAAAGATTCTTTCTGGATGAATAAGCCTTTTCGTCATATTTCTAAAGACTTCTGAGGCAAAGACTTGATCACTTTTAAAAATAAGCTAAAGCGCTTAATAATTCCTTTCTGAACTTTGGAACGGCTGTTTGTCGGTCTCTCCCAGGCGACCCTCTTTTGGCTTATGGAAATGCCACTAATTAGTCGAGAGGGGAACCCTACTTACGGGTTGTTGTATAAACATGGGAACTCTCATTTGCGTAACGGTACTCGCAGCTCTTTAGCCGTTTTAACTGTCCCAGTTGGCTAGACGTCATCGACTGCGAGCAGAGAAGATGCCAACCAACTGCCCCCGAGCCAGCGACTAATTAATCAAATCGAAGCGAGTCGGGTCGACTGGCGTCTGTCACATGACTCACACCAGTCGGCGGAGGGAATTTAAACTTGGCTTCTGACATCACCACAGCTGTCGATTGAGTTGGCAAAAAGCATTTTTCGCAATACTTTCGGGGCTCGAGGGTTCTTTGTTTGTTTATCGCCTCGAGTCCGATTGATAAGTCCGCGCCGGTCAGGTGCGCTGGCTCAAGAAGAGAGTCGTAAATTCGATGACTGTCTGTCAGTCAGCGAAAGATAAAGCACTTTGGACGGCAGTTTTAGGGCTGCAATTGCAGGGTCGGTTTAGGGTTCTAAAGATCAAACAAGGTGAGCCCTGTAAGTAGAACGCTTCGAAAAAGCAAGGTGAGTGTAGAATTTGGCTTGTTACGCTTTTTGATTCCGATCGATCGGCTGGCTGAGCAGAAAACACAAAAGCCTTGTAGTTTCCCTACGAAAATCAATGCCCTGAAGGGCGGAACGTCAACACCTTTTGGGGGCGTCTCCCTGGCACTTCCATGGCTTCTTGGTTAAAATTCTAACCCCGCTTTTTGCCGGCCTTTCAACACAACAAAGTGAGCAAAATGTTGAGATTTTAATTGCCCCAGAAAGTCTCATGATGAGTTGGTTTGTTTGTCTACCCGCCAAAAAAAATAAGCAAAGATAAAAAAGAAAACGTGAAGCTTCAGATGACGAGGAAGATCGACGACGGTCTTCAGTTGATTAAAAAATTGTTGGAGGTCGTTGTTGTTGTCGTCATCGTTGTTGTTGGAAGCAATTTGCTAAAATTAAAGCTCCAACATGTCAAGGCTGAGATTTATTTTCGGGGATTGTTTATTTTCCCTTAAGTGGACCGATAAGCTCGAACAACTCGAGGACACTGACTTGCCCACAGAAACCAGGGAGAGGGAGGGGAAGCGATGGGTCAGTGGGCCTGCGTGGCTGAAAGTTGGCTGGCGGTCGTAGGTCTTCCCAAAAAAACCCACAACTTCCGTTCTATTGGAAGCGACGCTCAGCCAAGCAGAAATTAGAAGAACAAAGAAGTCAACGAAGCTTCGCTTTGGAGTAACGAAGCTTAAATACTCTTACAGGCAGAAAAAAACAATAAGAAAAGCTGAAGATCATATATTTACTATATATCTCTTTGATCTTATGAGCTTTAAGGAAACTAATTAAACTAATGACTTGAACTGTTCTAATTCCTATAATGTCTTCAGTTTTTAAGGTCTACGAATTTCCTAAGCTATACAAATAATCTAAAAAGTAATCTAATCACGTCCTAAAGTTCAGAGAAGTTATATATTTCAAATAGGATTAAAGAGCCTCAAAATATTCTCCAGATATTGCCCCGTCCGATTACTATTTGTTCCGATCAATGGAACCTAACTTGGCTGATCAGAACTTCACCTCCTACGAGAAAACGAAAATATGGATCGATTCATGGATCGCATCAAAAGACGAACTGCTCTTCGGAGCTGGTATCCGAAAATTGCTAGAAATATGGGAAAAAGTAGTGCCGAGCGATGGGCAATACTGTGAATAATCCATTTGGAATAATTTTTGTTCTATAAAGCCTTAAAAGTTCGAAAAAAACCTTTAAAACAAATTTAACTTCAAATAGAATTGGAAAAAAGGAGAATATCTAAAGTCAACCTTAAATCAAATCTCTATTGATATTTCTATATCTCCAAGTTCATATTCCTCTTTATGTTACTACAAAAATAGCTCCACAGCTACCAGAAATAATACCCTAGATCCATTAGGACTGCAAGAACCCAAAGACTAACCATAAAACGAATCACATCTCAGAAATCTCAAGAACATTATTTAAGTCTGTTTTATGAAACCTCTCAACTTTTCCTTAAGCGAAATACTCTCTTTGCTTGACCTAGAGTATAAAAAAGTGGACTTGGCCAAAACGAGAGAGCGTGTGTGCCAGTTGAACCGGCTTAGTGCGTTTCTGCTGTTTATGGCCAATGAAAATTTTCACTGCCCGTTGTTGTTTTCAAGGTTGAAAGAAAGCCAAGCGGAGTTCATCATCAGCCGCCGCTTCAGTTGATGAGTCGCTGGCCCTCCAGCTGAGAGATTTGTTCTTTGACTTCTGCACAGCAGGTGAATTCAACTTTCTCCCCCCCAACGACTCCCCACTGATTTTCCCCCCAGTTTGCTTAGTGCAACAGCCTCCCCCAGGGTCAGTGTAAACAAGCCGAGGGGAGTTGGCTGACAGTCGCCCCCGTTTTGTGTTTATTTTCCTGGTGGACTTGGTTTTTCTTTTGGTGAGGATTTTTGTAAAACAAAAAACCAAAATATTTCTCGGCAACAACAAAAAAAGAAAGCAAACCAACAACAACGAAATCCCAGGCGGCCAAAATAAAAAATCCAGCAAAAAGAAACCAGTTTAAAAAGCCGCCAGTTGGCCAGGTTAACAACAACTGCACTCGAGCGGTTGCCGTTGCCGCAGCCTTGAATGTGCAATTCGAAGTTGCTGCCGCGGTGGCCGCGGTGCCGCTGGCGGTGTTGCTCGTGTCGCCCCGTTGGTGCTTTTGGCGCGGATAAAAAAACCAAAAATGCCCAACCCAACAAAACCAAAAATTCCAAAAAAACGAAAAAGAAATTTGCACGCGCACACTCCCCCGACGAGTTGGCAGGCCGATAGACAAAATGGGATCGATTGGAGGCGCGCACTCGATACATCGCCAGAGAGAGTCCGATTAGAGGACATTTACCGCGGGCGGGGGGGAGCACAGTTATTTTCTAATTACGCTTTTATCCATGTAATTTGCATGCATTGCCAACGCCACCGCCACCGCCGGCTGACCCACTTGCCTGCCAATTGAAACTATCACCGGGCTGGTGGCTAAAGAAGATTAAGCGGGTGCCGTCGGTGGGTTGAGCGGGGCTGCCCACGTCAGCCGGTCTGAATTCCCTGTCAATTGGCCTTTTTTTGTCTTATCGGGTGAAATTTGCTCATTCAAAATCACTGTCAAGTGAGCTTATCTCGAAGTAAAAATAAAATGAATGAATTTGCCAAAAATACGCGACAACCCATTTAATCGATTTGAGAACATCGCTCTGCCCTCCTCGACCTTCTGGCAACTCCGGCTGTCTGATCTCAGCTGTGGAATTTGCTCAACCAATCGCCCTGTCTCTTTCTCGCGCTCGTTGTCACCTTATTACATTCGGTTGGGCCGAAAAAAAACAAAGAAACAACAACAACAGCAGCGATAAGCGCGAACGGCAAAGTGCAGTCATTAAAAAAGCAAAAACAACAACAACAAATTGAAAACGAAATCTATAAAATGTTATGACTGCGGGGAGGGTGGGGAGGGGGGACTGGAATGGCAACCAAAACTCATTCGCTGGTTGGATTGCCGTTGTTGTTGTTGTTCTAATTTCATTGAAATCACTTTTTATTGATTGATTGATTTGCCGCCAAAAGAAACTTTGATTGATAGACTACGAAAATTTTACTACTCTTTTAAGTTCACTACCGAGATTACAACAAAAAACGCTTGACTTTCCAAACAAAAATTTAAGGTTATGCAGTGGACGTGAGACAGGCGGACAGCCAACTCCACTCAAATTGCGCAAAAAAAAAAGAAACCCAAATGGAAAGAATGCCACGTCGGACCAGCTGCAGGGCGACGCCGGCAGCGCTGCCCGCAAACAGTTGGGGAATTGCCGGCTTGTGACTTCTAATTGCCTCGCCTCGCCAAAGGGGAACAAACAGCCGAAGCTCTCCCACCCCAGAGACACGAAGACGAGGGACGAAGCAAAAACAGACCAACTCGGCTAGCCAATCGCACACGAACAGCCGACGTCGACGTCGCTGCGGCCGACAAGGAAGCCGAAAGCTGCACTTGCACTCTTTCGAAGTTCTTTGTCTTTCTCTGGCCGACGATCGCGCGAGGGGGAGGGGGGGGGGGGGGGTTGCGGCGTGCCGTTGCCTTGGTCGGTTAGCGGCTAATTTAATTTACTGCAATTGCCCCCTGCAAGCAGAGAGGGGTTAAGCCAATTGTCTTTAAATATCAAACGAATCACGGTCGCATTCCCCAGTGCTCGCTAAACTGTCCATGGCTCTCAAACTGCACGACGGCTGCCTGCTAACGGCATTTTAGAATATTTTACGAGCCGTTGCCCAGTTGGCCGACCGGCCGCAGTCCGTTGCTGGTTTGCATGCCAAGCGGAATGCGGTTTAAAAATAAACCAAGCCCAGTCACACACACACACACACACGCACGCACACCAGTGCAGTCTGTGGCGGTGGCAGAGACAAAACGTGCTTTGGCTAAGACCCTACTTAGCCTAGTTTACGGCAGTCGGCGACAGTCCGGGGGGCGGGGCAGTCGGCAAGCCTGACTTAGTGACGTCGTTCACCTGTAAACTCTTGCTGTCTCGCTCGCACGATTTTTATGGTAATTTGGGCGGAACAGCTAAACAGGACGACGAAGGAATGCTCTTTTTGGTAGCGATATAAAAACACTAAGAAAGCTTTTTCATTTATCGTTTGTGTTATCGATAAAAACTAAACTCTTTTTACTTTAGGCGATGTGCTAAACAGGACGACGAAGGAATGCTCTTTTTGGGCTGGAGATCAGTAAAAACATAAAAAAACTCAAAGAAAGCTTATTCATTTATCGATTGTGTTATCGATAACAACTAAAAGCCACACTGGTTCAATCCCCTGCCCTGTGTATTCCTCTCATTCCCATTCATTGAAAAGAGCTGCTGGGAGTTCGGATTTTTTATAGACAAAAAAAAAACAACCATAACGACAACCATAACTGTCAGTCGGTCAGTCGCGCGATCGCAGTGCGTTTTATGAGATTTCAACACGCAAGGCTGCCCCTTCCCCCCTCCCCTCACTCAACACCTTTACCGTTCTGCGAGTGGCCCAGCTGCGACGGCTCTAAAACTGTACAGTTTTATGACAACTTGGAGTGGTAATAAAGTTGGTTGGTTTTTATGTTAATGCGATTATGCAACAACTCTGGAGCGGGGGGGTGGGGGGTCTGGGAAGTTTGTGAGCGCACGCGGATTACCCCCGGCAACAGGGGACAGGTTAAGAGGCCGTTAATTGAATTTGGCACCTTCACAGAGACACAGAGTTGCCGTTGTCTTATCGATAATTTATCGGTTTAAATGTAATAGGAGGTGGGGGGACTTACCCTTAACAGCCTCGTAGTATCCCAAATCCAGCGTGAATGATTTTTAGTTAAATCCGCAGAGTGAAGAAAAAAAAATTATGTTGTTTTCTCGCCACACACACGCGCGTTTTTTTGCACTTCTTTTTATCTCTCTCTCTCTCTCTCTCTCTTTCTCTTCGCTTCACCTTCGGAGACGGCAAGGCGATGGGAATTTTATTTTTCTTCTAGGCCCACCGAGAGAGGGGGGCGGGGGGAGCTGCTGCTACTGTTGCGGCTGAAAAATTTTTACATTTTACTTTTCCTTTAATTTCCACACACACACACACGCACACTCGCACACACACGGCGGTTCATTCAAATGCCCCCCGAAAGATCGACTGCCGCCGATGAAGATGATTATGGGGCGGGGGAAGGGGGGACGGTTTGGTTGGTTGGTAGAATCCAAAAAAGAACGTAGAGACAAATAACAAAATAAAAAAACAAAACCAACAACAACGGGAAGAACGTAGCGCACACAGAAGAACTTGAAGCTGCGAATAAAACCGGAAAGTTGCTTGCTGTCTCTTTCCCCCCCGCCAGGTTAAGCGGGCCGCTCTCTGCCCCGCGCCGACTCTCTCTCTTCTGCGCTCTCTCTCTCTCTCTCGCGCCATACACCTTTCCAACTGTTGATCTGCCTGCGCCTGGCTGATGCTGCCGCGGCCTCTGCCGCTGAGTAGAAAAAGCCCGAAAAAGAGTGCGAGCGAGAGAGCAAATGAACTTGGCTTGGTTGAGGGGAAGGGGAGCAAAGAATCTGGCTAAAAGGGAATTGAAATGTGGCCAGAGGAATTTTGTAGATTTTCTTGTTGTTGTTGTTTTGATTATCAAACTGATGCTGCTGGCCTGGCCGATCGGGGAGTTTGGTAGGAGGTTTTAATTTATTCCCCGCTTGTCACTTGACCGCATTTTAATCCACACACACACACACACACACAGGAGCCAAATTAGTTTTAGTATTTTTGGCCGCGTTCTAAACACCGGCGGCGCATAAACTTCATCTTGTTTCTCTTTCGCTCTTGCGGTTTCTTTTTTGGTATCTCCAATTGGTAGTTGCGTTTGCGAGACTCACACGAAATTGCGTTTGGTTTTCTTTTAGAATTTAATTACGCGTGTTGTACATTTGATTGGCACTGTTAATCACTCTGTTTAGAACAGAATTAATTTCTTTTTTGTTGAATTTGCGATGTCGCGCATTCGCCGTACGCACGTCCGACTTCTCTTCGATCTCGCTGCAGACTAAAGCGGAGCGGAATTACCAACGGGCGACCTGCCAACTCGCACACACGCGCGAATGCATTTATAATGTTTTTGTCGCTTAAGCTTCAATTACGAACTTGTAAATTAAATTGTAGCTTCTTAGGGTGGTTTTATTTAAATATCTTGTAGAAATTTCTAGTCACACAAAATTTAAAATTAAATTTAAAAAAGTGAACCAGGTGGGCAGGTCTAAAACTCTTATACTTTGAATTATTACCAAAAAAGTTATTATTTTCGTTGAAACCTGAAGAGATTTAAATCCAATAAAAGAAATGAAATGAATTTTATAGATATTATTGGATATTGACTCAAGAATTCCTTTTTTAATACTCTTTCTGTTGTCTACTCTGAAAAGATAATATTTGTTTTTTCGTGTATTTTTAACACATTTACAGCAAACAAATACCTAAGACAAGTAAAGACGATAGCAAGCCTTGATTAAAGCTAATACTGGGTACAATCGTTAAATTTTTATAAAATTTACTATTTATTAAAAAAGTACGCCGATACTTCTGCAGATCGATAGCTCCATAAAGTATCGATTCTAGTTGCGCGGGCAAATTATTCGTAATTCGAGCTAAGCTGGCAGGGCTGCTGGTGGTTGCTACACCAGCAGTTGGCGCTAGAGGGCAATGATTAAACCGACAGGGGGCGCCACCGGAATTTTAGTTCGATAATAAATTCTGGCCAAATGAATACCAATTGGATTGAGAATGAGAACAATTTCAGTAAAATAAGCCAATTTCCCGGTACGACATAATATCTAAAATAAGGTAAGATTTCCTTTTTGATTTATAATATTAAATATTCTTTTATGGTGGCCTGCTTAATTCACTGAACCCCATTATCAATATTTAAATAGCTTCAAAATGCGCGCTTCTTTACAGCGTTGCCAACTTGCGGTTGGTTTGGTCCGCGTTGGCTGCGTTGCCATATTCCGAACAGTGGCCCCCGAAAAAAAGCACATCTGGCAACTACCAGTTGCTCTCAAAATTGGTCATCTCTCTCAAATCAGAGCGATTTGCTCTCTCCACCACGGCCAAAAATGTCTCATTAACAACGCGAACTCGAAACGGTGCGGTTTTGTCGTTGCGGCAGCCAACGATTCGTTTTTCTTCACCAAAAAAGAAAATATAAAATCAAATTTTCAACCCAACCAAACGCAACTTCCTGTAAAGCAAATCAAACAAATGCGCCAGACAATGACCGCCGTGTAAAAGAAGTTCAATCAGCCGTCGCAAATCGCCAAGTATGTTCATTTTTTAAGCCCAAAGAAAAAAAGAAGCGAGTGGCAGATTTTTTTTGTGTATGTATATGTGGAGTTGGTCGTCGCTCGTCGGTTTGGCCCCCGTGTGCCCGCCGGTGTGTGTGTGTGTGTGTGCCGAGAGCTTTGTTAAATAAATTGTGTTTAATGTTTATGAGATGAAAAAAAGAGCAGCAGCCATCAAAAAATATTGAGTTGGCAAAAAATCAGTGCTAAAAAGTGCGTGCCGCGCCCCAACACACACACTCACACACACACAACACTCGTTCACTTGAGAAAGAGAAAAGTTGTTGGTCGTGTGTGTGCGAGTGTGAGTGCGTGTGGGGTTATTAAAATAGAAAATTAATAAAAAGAGCATTACTTAATTACCGTTAGAGTGGGAAAAGTAGTGAAACGACAACAACAACAAAACCCTCACACACACACACAAGCGAGCAAGACAACCGAAATAACAGCAGTGACAGCGGCTCAGCGCGCGTGTGTGTGTGTGTGAAGCGCGCGAGCGGTTGTGTGTGTGTGTGTGTTTTATACAAATTCATTTGTTCAACAGCCGCAGCAGAATAACAAAAAAAATAAATATAAAAAAATACAAAAAATAGCAAATCAAAATGGCGCACCAGCAACAACAACAACTGGCCTCATCGGTGAATTGCTCATTGGATGATATCGATTTGAGTGCTCTAAAGGTAAGCTTCTAAACTCCCCCCACCCCCCGCAAACACCAAAATAATTACGGTAATTGAAACTACTTGAAATTCAGGGGGGTGTGTTGTTGTTGTTCTAAGCGGTTTAAAAGTTGTTTTTGTTGTAGGTGTGGTCACTGCAATGACTTTGATTTTACTTTATTTCCGCCCCCGCCTCACCCCCTGCTTAGCAATCGATAACAATCAAACGAGAATCGCTGCCCGCAGCTGATGATGCCGTCATCAGGGCAGCTGTTCCCCCGATCGCTGGGTGTTGTTGTTGTTGTTGTGATAACCGACTTATCGGCGAGGTGTGAGGTGAGCCTATAAATAGTCTGGCAACGCCTGTAGTTAAAGCTAAATTAGCAGGCCGGTAACGGTAACCGGCCGGTGTCTCAGTTTCTCTCGCGCTCTCTTTCCCCTTCTCTTATTTTCGTGTTAGTTTTTTTGGTTTCTCAATGAATTTTTTTGTGGCTTTTTTTTCGCCTTACGCACTGGGCAGCGTTTTCCTTTCTCTTTCGAAATTACCCACCACACACAAAAGTTGAACTCACCATGGACGGCCGGCCACCCCAAACTCCCCCAACACCACCACCAGCCACTCCCCCCGCCCCTCAGCCTTTATTTCAGGGCATTGCGCACGAGCACCCACAGAAAGTAAAGTTTTGCATGTGGTGAGTGCATTCGTGTGTGTGTGTGTTGTTGACTCTGGTGTGCGTGTGTGTGTGTGTGTCGGCATGTGGATGGAAAAAATTGTGCTCTTCATGAGAAGACGAGACAAAAACGAGACAAGCATGAAAAATTGTTTAGTTTACTTTATTAAAAGCACCAAGCAAAGTTGAAGCCAACGTCTGTCTAACTGTCTGTCTGGCCTGTCTGCCGTGTGTGTGTGTGTGTTCTTCTTCTTCTTTTGTTGCCGCTGAGGGGCGCGTGTGGGCGCGTCGTCTGTGTGTCTGCTGCGTGGCTTTTTTAAAGGTCATTCAACAATCAGAAGAGGCCGAGGCAGAGGCGCTGAAAGGTCAGAGTCCTTAAAGCCGCCGAGACGAGAATAGAAAGCCAGACGGAAATAACTGTGAATCAGTTTGATAAGGCGACCCACAAACCGATAAGATAACGGTGAAAAGGGCCAGAAATGCAACTCTGATTTCTCGATAACGATAGCGATTTTTGGTTTAGGGTTTCCGTTTCAAAATTTTAATTAAAAATTCATTTGCCAGGCGGTTCGCCCACACGCACAACTGATGGTGTGAATTTCAGGCGCCTCGCTGAGCTGCCAGTTTTGAAATTTATGATGCCAATTTAAACGATCACTCGCGCCTCTAACTGGGCTAAAATGCTGGGCCAGCCTTTCTGCCCTTGGTTGTTGTTGTTTTTGCTTGGGCGGAACGCCAGCCAGTCAGCCAGTTAATCCTGTTGGGGCTCCTTTCCTGCCTGTCAAACTGGGCCAACTACCCAAAAAAAAAAAAACCCAACCAGTTTTGTTGTTGCTTTTTTTTTGTGAAGTTAAATAAGCCAAACCGGAGGAAACCCAGAGGACGGACAGGCGGACAGCCACGACGACGACGGGTTTGTTTAGTTTTAGTTTTACTCGTTTGAACAAATAACAAAGCAGTCGACTGAGGGAGGGGAGGGGGGAGACAACGCCAGCCAATGGCAGTGGGGCAACGGGACAGCGGCGGCTGCGGCTGCAGTGGCCCAGGTGGCGGCAGCTGCCGAACTCGAGTTGTTTGACCAACGGGAAGGGGCGTTGGTCAGCCGGCCGATCGTCATCAAGATTCGATAACTGTAAACTCAACTCGAATAACGGTAGCTTTGTTCTGTGCCGAGGGTAAGGGGTATAAAAATCACTAATCACCACCCACTAATCACCGCCCCAGCGGCTGAGCCATCGCCCCCGCCCACCAGTCTCAGCTGCCAGGGTTGACACACTTTGCAGCCGTGCCAGGGGCTGGGGGTGGGGGTAACCTGAAGAGGGCGCTTTGCTCAACAATGCACGGCATTTTGGGTCGTCGACTTGGTCTGCTGTTGGTTGGTCTGGCTAGGGGGTGGGGGGTGTGGACAAATCTACTTAATGCGGCTTCCTTTACTTCCCCTCCCTCCCTCACCAAGCACTCGCTAATTCCCCTCAAATTCCTAGGCAGCCAAGCAAAAAAAGGGAGAGGGAGGTGAGGCGACAGCAAGACAACGAAAAGGGTCTGGGAAGAGGAGGGGGAACTTCTCTACATAACCTCAAAAAGCCTGTGTAAACTTCAAGAGGGGGAAAGGGTAAAAAACAGGTAAACAGCAGGACGAGGGTTGGGGGGATTTGCGCTTTTGTTTACCACTTTTTTTTGGGGGGGTATTTTCTTGTTTGTTGGTTGCTCGCCACTCGCTGCTTTGCTCTCGCTGCAAATTTAGAGCAGCCCCTCCCCCCACCCCCCGCAGCAGGGTATAAAAATCAAGTTACCTGTTGAAATTTTCGTTGTTTTAATTGGCAGCCCCCCGCTCCTGGGCTCTGCCCCCCACCCCCACCCCTCTCGCTTGTAGGCGGTGCCAGGCGGTGTCTCGTCGCCGTTGCCGCTTTGCGTGTCAATGAACTCGATTTAGACTTTCGATATGGAGAACACCGAGGCGGCGCCCCGGTGGACCTGCAAATGGAACGTCAACGTGTGCAGGCGTTGTGTGTGCGTGTGTGTGTGTGTGTGTATCGAAATGTGGGCCTTTTATTTTTAAAGCCGCCCGATCCGAGGCCCCCCCCCTCGTCTGGGGCCCTGCCTTGATTTCTGGGCTGCCTTACGATGATTATGCCTTTTGATAATTTGTTTACACAAAACACTCAACAACCAACAACAACAACAACCAACCTACAACAACAACAACGACAACCAACAAAGACCAAGACGTCGACATCGACGGCCTTGTTTGTTTCCAGGGGATCAGTGATTTTTTTTTTCTAACCTGGCAATGCCTTTTTTTTGCGCTCGCTGAGTGAACGACCGTCGAGTTGTTTGCTCCCCCACCCCCTTGCCCTTTGGGGCGTTTTCTTTTAAACATCCTTTCTAATTTTTCCTCTTTGTTTTCTTTGCAGGATCCCGCTGGTATCTTTGAGCTCATCGAAGTCGTTGGCAATGGCACTTATGGCCAAGTTTATAAGGTAATTAAACAAGATTTTTTTATCGATTTTCGATTTTTTATGGTTGAAGTTTTTTTTTAATGGTCCAAATGGCCAACGGCCTTTAAGCAGAAGATTTCGTTTTATGATCTTTTCTTTTTTTTTCGTGGCTGATCTTAAGAATTAGCAACCCTGCCCGGCGGTCAGTCGGCCCAGACGAGTAACTGAAATTACAGCAAGAAGAAGCACAAAAGAGAGAAAAACAACTCGTTATTTTTGTTGTTGTTGTTGCTTCTCGTTTAATTAGTCACCTGAGCTCCGCTAGGCTAATCGGTTTCGCTGGAAACCTTCCTACCCCCACCCCCCCAAACCTGAGCTACTTTGAGTTTCGCTAGAATTTACATGCGCTTCTTCTTCTTCTGGTTTACAGCAGCAGCCAAAGAGCGAGAGAGAGAGTGGGAGAGAGCTTAAGAGATCCACGAACTGTCGGAACAGTCTGACTTTCGTAGTTCTTATTTAGAAAACTTAAGGAACTTAAGGAGCCTAGTCGAGCTTTGATTCGTAGTTCCTCTTTGGAAACTTAAGGAACTTTTTACTTCAGTGAGAAATTTCTTGCTGACCCGCTGACCCTGCGAGACCTCCAAATTTCCAAGCTTTCTTTCTTTAAGAATCTGTGGGAAAATTGAACCGTTAGTTGGCAGGACAATTCTAAACTTTCACCGTGATATTAACGTCACCCAAAGCAAGTTGATTTGTTTTTTGTCCATTTTGAGAGCCAAGATCGGTTGGCCAATTGGCCGCTTGACTTGGCCTTTTATGGGCAGCGCAATCGCCTCGATGCCTGCCGCTGTTTATGTCTTGTAATGGATTAATGGGCTGTCGCCTCTTTTCCCACTTTTAATTTGCTGTCAAGCTGTCAATCTCACCCAGAAATCAACCAGCCAACCCAACCAACCAACCAACTCAACCGACTTTCAAATTGGCCAAGAAATTTGCGTGCGTCATTCGGATTATTCGGTGGCGCCGCCTAAACTGCCAATTGGCAAAAGGCGGTCAACCAGCCCACGGGCTCTATACTCCCCCACCCCCCACCCCCCACACCCCACACACAAACACCTGTTGTGGCTCCGGTGAAGAAAATTCGGGGAATCCATGAGGTTATTTTCGATTTACTCAATCGGAATTAAAGGGAATTTGATTCAAGAACTTAAGGAATTATTAATCCAGAATTACTTAAACATTTCCTTGGAATTCCTTGAGTTAAGATTAAAGATTCGATTTTATTTTAAGAAATCTTATCGGTAACTTCTCCAGAATCGATTCATTCTTCCTGGGAAAGATTCTACCGAAGCTTTCAAATTAAAAAATAACTGTACACGCGTCACAGCGAGTGGCTTGCATTTCCCCCCCTCCACTCGATTTGAACTGACGATTCGCCCAAACCGTTTCGCCGTTTCTCGTCATTTCTTTGGCATTTTATTCGGTTGGGTTTCTTTATGGACCGACGACTGACTCAACGAGAGATCTCGGTGGGATGACTGATCAACCGGTTCTTCCATTTAGAAGCGAATTACCAACCAGCTTATCATAATAACCTAACCAGAGTGAAGCAGAGTTGGTTGGGGGTAGGGGGGAAATCTCTGTCATTGACGTCGATCAAAAATCATGAAGAACAAGAGATTCTGTCAATCGTACCCCCCACCCCTTTATTATTTCATTAGCGTGGCTTTCTTTGGTTGCCGTTGGAAGCTTTTAGACTTCTAATTAGTCGTGAGCAAAAACTTTGTACCGTTAGTTTTGTTGACAATCGAAACCAAACCAAACCAGCTGGTCAATTGGGGGCGCTGATTTTGATGATTCGCAGTTGATTCCGGGAAACGGGTTTTAAGCTTCTTTGATTAATGAGCGTTGAGTTTTTTGTTTTTATAAATTTACAAGTTCATTTTTGCATTTCCGTTTCGCTGGGGGATTTTGTGCTGTTTGTGCGATAAGCTTGAGAAATTTTTAATGGCGTTTTTATATTTACTTTATCATAGAAGTGACTGAGTCACGAGTCACTGGGAACGACGGGTTGTTGTTGTTGTTGGTTGATTGCCCTGGGAGTCGTGACGTACGTGAGTGAGGCAGGTGGCGTCTTCGGTTGGAGGTCAGTAGGGAAAAAAGGGCAAGTGAAAGGCTAACAAAGATCAGTTTAAAAAAATAATAATTTATCGAATATTTATCGATAAATCCACTCCCCCTCACTACAAATTTCACAAGCAACCGCAAATTTATTCACACACACAAACGACGCCACATTAACTTCGTCAGCGTCGTTGCCTTTGCCAAGGTCGTGGCCCACACGTCGCTGGCTCTGCCGCTGCCTCTGCCGGCGTCGGCGTCTTGGATGCTTTCGCAAAATAAAAAGGGAAACGCAACAACAAAACAAAAACCCCAAAATTTCTTGTTGTTGCTTTTTCGCTATTTTTGGGTCTGCGAACAACGCCAACGTGTCTGGGGGATAAAGCTGCGGTCAAAAAAGGTGTCAGGGCTGCAGTAAACGGCAAAGTGAGTGAACTGTTAACCGTTACAATTGCGGGCGGCAGAGAGAGGCCATTGGCCAGACGGTCCAGCCGCGCGCTCTCTTTGTTCTGCTCTCTCGCTCTCACACACACGCACACGCGTTTAACGGCAAGTCAATGACTTGCCTCGATTTGATTTAAGTGCGAGCGAGAGGCAAAGAGTTTCTTGTCTAATTTGCAATTAGAATTTGTGTTGTTTGTTTTTTTCGGGTGAACAGCTGGCAACGCCGCGCGGCTTTGCGTTTTGACATTGAGCCAAAAATTGTTTGCACGCGGCTCATAAAAAGCAACAAACTGAAAATTTACGTGCTCGACTTCAGACTACAAGACTTTTAATTGCAACTTCGCCACGGACGGACGGACGGCGGTGGGAGACGTTTAATGTTTTTTAGCTTCTGCTTTTGTTTCTTTTTGATTGCTTGATTTGAATTTCCTGCTTGATTTGTGCCCACAATTATTTCGTTAATGTATTTTGCATGTTTCTTTCTTTCGGAATGGCTGCATTATCTTCCCCCCGCCACCACCCACGCCTTCTTTTCGTTATCTTTGGCGGGCGCTGCTCTGGTCAGTTTTGCTCGCGAGGGCAACTCAAGCGCAAAGCAAACACACAAAACGCAAAGAAGAAGACGAAAACGAAGTCGTAAAAAACGGAGAATGTCAGTCTGGGAGTGGGGGGTGGGGGTGGGGGAAGAACTTCAAGCATAAAAAGTGCACAGTAATTGAAAGCGATATAAAAAGAAAGCTCAACGACTAATGAATGCTTTTTTTTTCTTAAATAAACTTTATTTTAAGTTTTTCTCGCTTCTTTAGAGCATACAAAAGTCGCTGTGGCCTTGCCAGGCCCAAAAAATTACCACACATGTTTAGGAAAAGAACCGTTGGTTTTTTTGTGCGTGTGTGCGTCATTTCCGTAATTGGGTCAAAGTTCGCTGGCAATGCCAGAAATAGAAAAACACACACACGCACACCAAAAAAAGTGCTAATTTTATGGTTGAAAAAAAGAAAAACATGGCGTGGCTTCGGGAAATGGGGAAATTAGGCTGGCCCATAAAATTATCATTGCTGCTACCCACACTTTGGCTCATTGGGAATAATAAAAATTCATTATACTCGCTATGCCAGCCAGCAGGGAATGCAGTTTACCTCAAGGCGAACTTGGCTCCCCCTCCCACCAACCAAGCCGCCTCCGTCCTCCTTTCCAAATCAAATTGACCCAGTTTGTAACCCCGCCTGGCAAACAACCGTTATGTCTGCCCTCCTGCGAGTTGCGTTCTACGCCCACACGGGCGCACGCACAGTGAGTCAACCGCAGAGTCGCAAATTAGATAACAATTCGCAGAGCGAGCGCAACAATTGTCCCATTCGATAGGCAAACAATCGACAAATCGGGGAGGGGGGGGGGAGGCGTTGGAGTGGCGAGAGTCGTTTCAAGGCTGCCAGTCGCGACTAAAAGTGTTTCAATATTTGCGCTTAAATATGCAAACACCATGGAGACGGTGGACCAGCCAATCCGACTGTCCGTCTGGCCGTCGCGACATTGCGGCGGCTGCTCGGTTACTCATTGATTGCCATTCACACACACACACAGTTGTGCACACCCAACTAGCAATTGGAAATGGCCGAGTGAAAGTTTTTCCCTCTCCTTTGTGTGTCTTTGGTTGGATTTGCATGCATAATTTGCCCAGCAAAGCGGAGCAGCGTTTTGTCCACTTTGGCTTATCTAATTGTCTGCGCCCTTATCGTCTGTCCAATTGTCTGTCTGTCCGGGCACAATGGACCACCAGAAGACCCACGACCATGGACCGTCTGTCAACTACAAAGATCGCAATTGAAAGAAACGAGACGATCAGTCGGCTGAACCCGTTGACCCGCACAGTGGGGCGAGGGTTGGTGGAAATGCAGCCAAAGCTTCTTCTGTGGGATCTCTTAACTTTCAATTAATATCGTTTAAAACTGCAATTTCCGTGCTCCTCTGCCGAAATATCCAATCCAATTAATTAAAATAACAAAACCACAAGGGGCCCGCCCCTATGAACCGCCCCGCACATAAGGGCGGGCAATTCATCATCCTCGTGGGTGGGGGGAAGCAGTTCTTGTGCTTGGTTTTTTTTTTGTTATCAAATTAACCGGAAATTGTTTGGCAAATGACGTCATTATCTTTATTATCGCATCACGAATTTGACACGATTTTTGGATGCTCACTTCCTGCCATCGGAAGGCATTTGGAAGGCGCACACTGGGGAAAATTGGTGGCGACTTCTGGGAATTTTTATGGGACTTCTGGAAGGTCTAACGGTGTCAGATAACGGAACTCTATTCCCCGTAAATATTTAGTCATATTTCTTGCATTCCATTTAGCTCGATTTTCAAGGTTTCTTTATTTATTGTGGAAAATCATATGAATCATTATAAATATTATTTTAAAAGATTCCTTGAGCTTCAATTTCCCATTTTATGCTTTAATCTTGATCCCATTTTCATTTCCTTAATCTCCTTAACGTTAAGAACTCTGATCTCGCCTTGGGTAATAAAATTCCCATTTGAAATTATCAATGACACAATTTTTTGCACATAATCAAAAACTTGGAAGACCCCCCAGATTTAATGGGCCTCTCATTAAACCCGAGTGTGAGAAGGGGCAGGGGCCAATCGACGATGAATCAGAAACAAACAAACAAACAAAAAATCCGTGGAAAAAGTAAAGCAAAATTTTAACTTGAGGCGACGTCATCTTTTGGGGCTTTGAGCGGCACGCGAGAATCTCGATCTTAAATTATGGAAATTAAAATCGGTCCGCGAGAATATACAGGGGGGAAAAAAGACCGCAAAAGTTCCAGGAAATGTTGCAAATAAAATTACCAACTTTCCGGTTTTCTTAGGAGACGAACCAGCAAATTAAGTTTCAGCGTAGGAAACCAAAAACTTAACTAGGTTAGCCAGACTCCCCCACCTGCTGGGCGTGTGTAGAAATAATGAAATAAAAGCTTTCAAAAAAAAACCTCAAACACTTTGAACTCTCAACAAGCCACACACTTGAAAGACACACAGACAGACGGGGGGGCAAATTGAATTAAATGAAATGCAGCCAAGTGCTAAAATGGCCGTTAAGTGAGTTCGAGCGCAAGTCAACAATCGGCCAACAAATAAAATGCAACTAAAAATAAAAAATTCCACCACCACCGCCACAGCCACCAATTCAAAATCAGGTTAACTAACCTGTGACCCACTGTGACTCAACCGCAGCAGCAGCAGCAGCAACAACAAAACGGTAAACACCAAATAAATATGCATAGGGCTGCTGAGCGCGAGCGAGAGAGACAGCAATAGCGAAGAGCAATTCGTCATAGGCAAGGAGCGTGGGCAACCGAAAGAGAGCCAAAGAGTGCGACTCCTGCGAAATTCACCTTAGAAACTCACCACGGAGGTTAATTTATTTCGTTTAGTCCAAGCAAAAATCTCACCCAACGACGATCGGGAGTAATTAAAAAAATAACTTCATATGTTGATTTCTGGGTTAATTAACGACGAGTTCAACAATTGGTAATTGCGGCGCCCAAGCCCAGATCCCAGCCCAGAGTTGCATTTCTAATTATTTCTTTTACATCACGCGAAGAGTTTAAGGGGTGGGGGGGGAGGGGGCAGGACTGGCTGCAAACCTTGCACAACTTGTCCCGCCAGTAGGCCACCTGGTTTCGAGTGGTCTGGCATCTCTGTCGCAGTCGCAGTAGCAGTCGCAAGTGTTGTAATCGAATTGCGGTTTTCCCATTTGCACGTGTGTGTGGGAGTTGCTCCCCCCGCCCCTTCCCCCCGCTGTCTTTCGCACTTCGTTCGCTCCGACAAGAGACGATTGTGTTACCCACACGCACACACATACACATAGGTATGCCATACATACACCCATGCATAATTGCAAGCCTAATGAGCAGTGCAGAAGGCAGATGGAGCGAGGGAGAGGGGGGGGGGGGGATGATGGGTGTGGAGGAAGGGAGTGTGGTGGTGGGTTGGGTCGGTCGCTGAGCTTTTGATGTGGCTTCGTTTCGGGTTACCCAATCGCCTGAAATAGTTGCTGAGGGGGTGGGGAGCAGGTGTGGAAAAGATGTTAAAAGAGAGCACGACTTTTTCTTTATTAAAAGGAAACTGTCAGTTTGGGATTTTATGGCCTACGAGGCTCGCCTCGATAAAGGCAAACAAAGATTTCCATATTGAGTTCTTTATTTTCTTTTGAGGTTCTCTGATCTTTGAATACAGAGCTTTGTTTATTTACATTTAAAGCTTTTAAACGCCTTTGTTTATATCTAGGGATTCTATAGATTTCCCTATAGAATCTTATATCAGTTATAGTACTCCGACTTTTCTATCTTTTGAACTTAATTTTGTTATCCGAAAGTCTCTTTTTCATTTGAAGGCTTTGTTCTATTTGTTTCCTCAATCTTTCCGGGTTTCTTTTTCTAGAAAACAATGATTTATTTTTATCTCTCATCCTTTCTTTAAGTCTTTAATCGCGGCACAAAAATATTTATCATTTTTTTCGTACTGTTTTTTTTTTGGAACTGCATTTTTTCTTATGTAACCCAACCCAATTTCTTTGTGGGTTTGTAGATTTTTTGCTGCGCTTTTAGAAATTTTTGGTTTTCTGTTATCAGCGCGGTGGCCGCCGCCAGTCACTGAGTCAGTGAGCGGCTGTCATTCTGTCCAGTCAGCCAGTTCGCGGGCAGTTGGTGTTTTATGTCAACGTCAGCTGGTACTTTTTTTTGGGTGAGGGGGGGGGGATTTCGAAGCAGCGCAGCAGGTGATGAAGTGCATGGTGAAATTGCCTGTAGCCCAAACTCACCACAGTGGGCATATTCACCTCGGCTGGCTCGCTGCCTGTAATTTGCCTGATTATGCACTTTGCTTTGTTATTGTTTCGCTTCTTCTTTATCTCGTTGCTTTTGCTCGTCTTGTTCGTTGTTGTTGTTGGCTTGGCATTGTCTCCATTTACACGACTCCCCCAGCCCAATGCCGTTCTTTTTGCATTTTTTTCATAAATTTTCATTGTTTTATTGCGAACTGTGATTTTATTTTGGTTGCGCTGTCGTCACCGCCACATGGCAAAGAGTTCGCCATGAAGTGGCCAGCTGGGGTGCCATAAAAGCGCCTCGCACACCTTCCCCCCACCCCCGACTTAATCGGCCACAATTTCCCATTATGCGGTTGCAATTATTTGACAAATTCAGCATTTTCCGAGCTACGATCAGTCGGCTGGGCTGGGGGAACAATTTTAAACTTTTTAAGGCAAAGTCCAAGAGGCTTGGCAGCCCCGCTGATTGTTATTGTTGTGGTTCAGTCAAGCAGTGAGGGGGAAAAAAAGTCACTCCTCAGCTTATGAATCATAAATATTATTCTTTCCGTTGAAACGATCTAGGGGAAGCGATCGGGATCGGTTAATCGATCTTTGTTTATTTGCATTTGAATTGGTTGGGGGAAAGGCGGCCGCCGGCCGGCCGGCCACTTGCGGAGAATTTCCTGGTCGATTTTCAATTGGCTGTGGGCAGCAAATGCGCCGTTAGACTAACGAGGCGAGAGAATGAACATGAAAAAACATGTCCAGGACAGAGTTGCCAGCGGCCGCGAGCCTAATCAATAAACGGTGGTAACCCTCACCCGCTCCGCTCAACCATTCGATTCGCATTTGCATGTCTCGTTTATCGTCATCGACTCTGTCGTCGTCTATCGACTTGATGGTCGCACATCTTCTGGCTTTGATTTATGACAAGAGAGTGGCCCGGCCGGTTGAAATATTAGCTTCTAGGCTTCAATTAAAACTGTATTTAGTTGAAAATGCCGGGCAGGCCTGGCGAACAGCTTAATCGAGCCGGTGGACAGCGGACGGGGGACGACGGACTCCTTCGGAAAGCAATTTGCGAGTTTGATTAAAAACTGCCGGCTAATTGAAATAAATATTTACAGGCAGACGGCCTCCCCTCTCCCTCTGCCCTTACTCTCTGCTCTCTTTCGGTTGATTGAAGCGACTTTGGTGGTCGGTCGCGCTCGTTGGGCTTCCTGTAGTTGCCGAGCGCCGAGCGAGTGCCGAGCAGGCGGGGGTGGCCATTGTTTTATTGCTAAGTGTGAAAAGAGAGCGACAGCTGAAGTGCTGGCTGCAACGGTGATTGGCAATTGCCAAGGCGACAACGACAACGACCTCCGCCACTCTTCGTTCTTCCTCTTTGTTTACTCAGGGCAGAGCAGATCGGCTGACAAAAAACGGCACTTGGGCTCTCCAAAGAGAGCGGCGTGGGCGCGAGTGCAGGGTGAGGCCGAATTACAGCTGGCCATCCCTAGCTCGCCTGTGCATCTTCTTATCGGCCTAACCTTGTGGGAGTCTGGCAACCTTCTCGCGCGCTCGCTCTCGTTGATTGATAAACAAACAGTTAAGCGAAGGCTGCGCCATAAATCAAGTCAATGGCGAATGGCGCTCTTAATTTGAATTAAGAAGAAGATGAAAAACAATTTCTTAATTTCTTGTTGTTGTTGCAGGGCCGCCATACAAAAACTGGTCAGTTGGCTGCCATAAAGGTGATGGACGTCACCGAGGACGAAGAGGAGGAAATCAAACTCGAAATAAATGTGCTGAAAAAGTTTTCAAATCACCGCAACATTGCCACCTACTACGGTGCGTTCATTAAGAAATCCCTACCCGGTAAAGATGATCAATTATGGCTGGTAATGGAGTATTGCGGTGCCGGTTCGGTCACCGATTTGGTCAAATCCACAAAAGGTCAGAGCCTCAAAGAAGAATGGATTGCCTACATTTGCCGTGAGATCCTGCGCGGCCTCGGCTACTTGCACTCCAACAAGGTCATCCATCGCGACATCAAAGGACAGAACGTCCTGCTCACCGACAATGCCGAAGTTAAGCTCGTCGATTTCGGTGTCTCCGCTCAGCTGGACCGCACGATAGGCCGACGCAACACATTCATCGGTGAGTCAAAGGACCCAAAAAAAAAAAAACCGCCTTACTTATTTCTGTTTTATGCCGCAGGCACGCCTTATTGGATGGCTCCGGAGGTCATTGCCTGCGACGAGAATCCCGATGCCACCTACGACAACCGCTCCGATTTATGGTCGCTGGGCATCACGGCCCTGGAAATGGCTGAGTCACAGCCGCCGCTGTGCGACTTGCATCCGATGAGAGCGTTATTCCTGATCCCTCGCAACTCCCCGCCGCGCCTCAAATCCAAAAAATGGTCCAAAAAGTTCCACGGCTTCATTGACACGGTGCTAGGTTAGTCACCCCAAACCCAACTCCTCCTTTAATTACCTCCATTAATCCTTTTTCTTGGGCTTTTAGTGAAGGACTATCACCAGCGGCCTTATACTGAGAATCTGCTGAAGCATGCGTTCATCAAGGACCAGCCGACGGACCGTCAGGTGCGCATCCAGCTCAAGGATCACATCGATCGCTGCAAGAAGCGCAAGCAGGAGAAAGAGCGCGAGGACTATCGCTATTCGGGCTCCGACAACGACGACGACGAGCCGCAACTGGCCGGCGAGCCCAGCTCCATTGTCCAGGCCCCAGGCGGCGACACGCTGCGCCGCAACTTCCAGCAAATCCAGGAGGGCCGCATTGCCGCCGAGCAGCAGCAACAACATCACCAGTTGCTGGCCCAGGCCCAGGCCCAGGCGGCGGCCGCCCATGCCGCTGCCCAGGCCCAGCTGCATCAGCAGCAGCAGCAGCAGGCCCATGCGGCCCAGCAGGCAGCGGCTGCCCAGGCAGCCCAACAGCAGCAGCAGGCGCAGGCCCAGCAGCCGCAGGCCAGCCGCCAGCAGAAGCCGCCCTCGGTGAGCCCACAAATCTCTTGAAATTGGAGGACAGTTTTTATTTTTTGTTGTTTTTTCAGCGCGATCAGCGGCAACAGATTGAGGAGCCTGGGCCACCGGCCCGCCCACAACTGCCGCAGCGACTGATTGTGGTGCCGGATCCGCCGCACGCCCATCGGCCATTGCCACCGACGCCCAAGTGCGGCGGCGAGCCGGCGGGTCAAACGCCATCGCAGCAGCAGCGCAATTCGCAGAACAACTTCAAGCCATCGGTGCGTATCGGTTGCCTTATCATCTGCCCCGGGTGAAAAGAGGGCGGGGGCCTGCCCAGCTGGCAGCTCAGCTCAAGACTGATAAGCGGATCTAAGGGTTTCCATTAGGAAGTTCTTCTCGGCGGGGGTCAATGACTCGAAACGACTGAGAGGAAGTCGTCCAATTCCCTCCGTTTAAGTAGCGTTTTTGTGACCCCGTAGATCGAATTACTATATGATTTTCTTTCTTTTATTTCCATGTTATGTGCGCCATATCATCCCGTATATATCTTTCTATATTTCCATGAACATATCGATTTATAATTTTTGCTCGCCAACCCCCTGCGATGCAATGAACGCTGTAAAAACTCCCACGTTTAATTTTCCACACAACCACCCACAAAACACCCCCAACAACAACAACCAACCAATCAATCATAAACAGTTACCACCAAGGAGACCTGAGGTATGTTTTTTATTTTCCTTTTCTTTTTGTTCATCACCTGCTCGTTTGTCGTTCTTCAAATCCTTTTTTCTTTAATGCTTGAACACATAATCCTTTCGGCCCAAAAATAATAATATTTCGAAATTACCCATAACCAAGTTTTTTGAAAAATGTAACACTGGAGGTAACCAAAAAAAACAAAACCAAGAACCATAAATAATCTAGAAATTGGAGATTCTTTATGATTTCTGGGATCCTAACACATTCAGCACGTAAAAAGAGTATTGACTAACCGTTGTTGTTGCTCTGGCGGAGCGTTACTAACCGAGCTTCTTCTTCTTCTGTCTCTTAAGTGTTAAGGAAAATTGAGAAAATCTTCTAATTCTAAACTCTTACTTTTTGTTCTTACCAAACAACAAACCTGAAAATCGTTATCGATAAACCGGCCATCGATAAACCCAAAACCCCCCCACACACACACACCACACACACCTACACACACACCAACGGGACACTTCAACACTCCAAAAATCCTCCACACGGTGTGCATTTAATCAAAAAAAAATACCAAAAAAAATACCAAAAAAATACCGCAAAAAATACTGTAAAAAACTGTAGGATCATTTGGATGTGTTAGCCGCACAATTAAATGAATTGGGGGTCATCTCTCAACAGCCGCAACCGCAAACAGCCGCCGGCGGAGGAGCAGCCGCAGGACAACAACAGGCCCAACCGGAGGCTCCGCCCCGGAACGCCAACAATCAGCATCGACAATCCGGCGGCCCCGTCGTCGGCATCAGCGTGTCCTCGTCGGCGGTGGCTTCGTCGTCTTCATCGAAGCCGGCTGCCCAGTTGCCGTCGTCGAACAATCACCTGGGACCGGCGGTCAATCCTCTGGATCCTTTGGACAGCAGCGACTCGGACAGTGAACCGGACGAGCCCAACGATCGGGCCCGGAACGATGGCACTTTGCTGGCCAGTGATCCGCCCAAGCCGCTGTAAGTACTGAAAAAAGACGCAATTAGCGGTCGGGGGGGCAAATACACTGAGAGAAATTTCCACCTTCGCTTTTGAAACACTTTGAACTCACTTAAGGATTCTTCTCATTTCACGCAACCACCAACGTTTCCAACAAAAAAAACTCTTCATTTACACTGCAAATAATTTGTTGCATTTTTTTTCCTCATTATGTAATTTTTTTGCACTGGAAAATGCCCCCCGCGTTGTATTTTGCGTTTTGGATTTTCTTTTTGTTCTGTTGCCTTTTCGTTTTGTTGAGTTCAGACCCGAATTTTCGTATAGGCCCGGCCTGGGACCCGTTTCGGAGGACACGACGACCACCCCAATCAGCCACGGCAGCGGTGGTCCACCCAATCGCCCCCTACCGCCCACGCCCGACGACGAGGATCCTGCCGGCGATCGTACGCTGATAATGAAGCGCGTAAGTAAAGCTCTTGGATATTTTTATATACTTCACTCGATATTTCGATTAATTTAGCAATCAGAATTCTTAGGTTCTTTTTGAGTTTTATTTTTATTCGAGTTTTTCAATTTATCAGGGAATGCAATCAGTGAGAGAGGAAGCATATGTCTAGGGCTTTTTCCCGGGAGTGCTTGTAATTAGCTTTATTTTGGGGTTAAAGGTTATCGCACTAAAATCGGAGTAAATCAACCCAATAATCACAAAAATAGATCTCCAGTTGTTTGGTGGTTGTGGTTTCTTCTAGCGAATTTTTCCGAAAAAAAATATAAACTACTGACTTTAATCACTGATCTTACCCAGTTTAGCTTTAGTTTAATCTACGTCTATATAAATAATTCTCTATAACCCTCCCGAAAAATCTCCCTACTAAATATTAAAATATTTTTGATGATTTTAGTTTCGAATGAAATCTTTTCTTGTAAAAATCTTCGATATTTTTTTGAAAACTCTCATCTCAGTTTTTACACATTATATATCTTTCTATATATATCTTTTTGATTTGTTCGATTTTTGAGTTTTTTTAAAGATTACAACAAATCTTTAATTTTTCGAAACGTGCAAATTGTGGCCACGAAATCGATTGTATTTATGCACTGGTGCAGAGAATGTTGGCACACACACACACAAACACACCCACGAACACCCATATGTCTGTATATAGAAAGCCGATCGAGTGTACAAATTTTCTCTTTGGGAAAGAAATCAACTGATTTTTTAAGCACCTGAAGATTTTCACCTTTTGCACTTGCAAAGCATTCGAAAAGTTCGTATCCCTTTAGTTACATTCATCTGCCCAGAACTCGCTCAGTTTTTTCTGCAAGTGTAGCGACGCCGTTAAGTAGGCCACAGAAAATTGAAAACACCAAATTACAAATTTCTTATATAAAACAAACAAAAATTCTTCTCTTGCGAAACAACCAACCCAACCCCCTGCCAACAACAACAACACCGTTATTCTCTACAACAACAATTTGTTCGATAACAACAACAACAACTAGAAACTTGAACAGAATTTAAATCGCCTGCAAAAATCCGCTTCCACTTCGCATGCCGCCGGCATTGACGATATGCTTCTGCGTGACTGGGACTTTGATAAGTTCTTTGCCAAAAACAACAACAACAACAGCAGCAGCAAAAATACTACCGCCAACAACAACAACAGCCGCCCGCGACAACGCGATTTGGGCACCTCGGCCAGCCTGAGTCGCACCTCCCTGCTGAGCACCCTGAAGGCCGACACAAAGCTCCAGCGAGCCAGCGTGGCCGATGCCATCACCCGTCCAGTGCCACGCGGCTACCAACCCCTCAAGGGCGGCGGCCCCACCACAGCCAGTATTGCCAAAGATCGAACTGCCAATGCCAACGCCACTGCCAGTGGCACCACCTCGTCCTCGGGCAGCAGCTCGGCCTGCTCGACGCGGAGCGGAGCGGCTGCCCCGCAGCACAAGCGGCAGGAGTCGGACTCCAAGCTGCCGACGAACTTTGTGCGCGGCTTTCGCCGTGAGAACTCCGATTTCTTTCCGTTGACCAAGCGCCATTCGGCTGTGCTGAGCGGAGCCAGTGCCGCGGCTGCCGTCCAGAAAGCCTCGTCCGGGGCCCAGCCAGCGGCGGCGGGTCAGGGGCAGCGGTACAGCGGTTTGTTCCAGAGGAACAGCGTTTACAAGGCGCCCAGTTCGACGGCCAAAGAGAGCGGGGCTGCCTCGGCGGCCAAGGCCAAGACGCCGGCTGCCACGCCCAACAAGACGGGCTGGGTGCCGGACTTCCTGCGGCCGCGGCGTGAAAAGACCGAATCGGTGATTGTGCTGCAAAATGCCGCCTCCAGGGCCCACCAACAGCAGCAGCAGCAACAGCAGCAACAACAGCAGCAGCAGCAACAACAGCAGCAGGTAAACCCACTCAACTCGCACAACAGCAGCAGCCACAACAACAACAACAAAAGAAACACACGTGGCCTCTCTTCTCATTCGAAAATAAAAAACTCCACGTTCGATTTTCCATTTCCAAAAAAACAAAAAACGCTTGAAAACGAAATTTGTTGTTGGTCTGCCGTTTTTCCCTCCATGAAACAAACCAAAATACTTACAACAACAACAGCAAACACACACAAACACCCACGCCCCCCACCCCCAAAATCTACTCAAAGAAGTGTAATTGAAATTTGCCATTTGCTCGTCTTGCATTACTCGCCCTGCCCATCGCCTTGGTTGTTTACATCGATAATATTTTGCACTAACCATCAGCACCCCCACCCCTCTGTCCCGCCTTGAAATAGGCGCCCCCCACCCCCCATTCCATGTGCATCGACCCTGCCCGAAAAATTCACCGATTCGTTGCGTGCGCACGTTTTTCGTTTATGTTTTTTCATTATTTTTAGTATTTTATTTTTTATTTTTTTGGTTCTGTATATTTTGGCTACCCATTTGTACAGCTCGGGGGTTCCTAACGTGACTAATCAAAAAACAAACAAATATTAACCGCCAGCTGGGAGATCGCCAGGCATTTTGCTTTCTAATTTTATATATATAAATATTTATATACATTATTATATACAAATCAATTACTGTAAATAACCCTTCATTGCTATGATCTTGATCTTCATTTTGTGTATATAACGGTAAATTCTCTATATAGATACTCTCTATAAATTTGTAGTCATAACCCATTTGAATGCTGATGAGAACGAAACGCCAATCAGACTTTAAAGCTTTTAATCTGTTTCTCTGTTTTCTTATTCTTCTTCTTATTCATTCACTGTAAATCGGCTAATGATTTTTGTATATAATCTGGCTAATTCTAAAGCTTTGGGAGAGGCGGTTAGGAAAATAATTCAGACTAGCAAAGAAATCTATAAGAATTGGAAGAGAAGTCGGGAAATATTGTATATATAGGGAATATAGTTTTTATATAGTAAGTTGGAGTTATGTTTTCCTATATCCAGTATCTGGAGAATCTATTTTGAGACTTTTGCCTCCTCCTTTATTTTTTTTTGTAGACTTCTCGTCAATTATTTAAACAAATTTTTGAAGGTTACAAAAAATCTAAGGAAAGGGTTAAAACTGAGAACAAATTCTTCAGTTTCTTTTGAAAGATCTAAATCTTTTTTAAGGCTGTTAGAGAAACTTAAGGAAGTTTTAAAAGTTCAAGCTTCAAAACTTTTTCCCAACCAAAAATTCTTTTTAAAATTTCTTCCATTGACCTTTAAACTTCTCAAAATCTGCAATTCTTTAGTTTCCTATAATCCACCCAAAGCTTTTTAAGGCTGTAAGTGGAACTAAAGGAAATTTTAAAAGTCCAATCATAAAGTTTTTTCCCAACCAAAAACCTCTTTCAAAAATGTCTTCCATTGGCCTTAAAATCTCTGCAGATCTCCAATTCTTTGACTCCCTTCAATCCACCCAAATCTTATTAAGGTTATAAATGGAGCTTAAGGATATTTTTGCAATATCTAAACGTAGAATTTTTCTCACCTGAAAGCCTCTTTAAAAAATCACCTCCCTTGACCTTAAGATCTCCGCCGCTTTTAAAATCCTTAACGCCGCTTGGAAATCCGTTTTACGGGAATTATAATTCTCTGCTTCAAAGCTTCAAGCTTCCCACCGCCAGCTTGCCAAGTTTTAATTGTGTCCTTAAAAATTAAGTCCCTTAATCTCTGAGCCTTAAAGTTGATTGCAAGTTGTTGGTTTGAGTTTTTTTGGAGGCGTTAAAGTTGAGTGAAGTTGCCTGCTGTCTGTTTTTGTGCCCCGAAATGAAATCTATTTTAAGCGAAATTCCTTGAGCTTTTGTCTACTCCCAGGAGCCGTCCTGTCGCGTGGTGTATCTCATTGGCATTCGTTATCCTTGTTCTGTTACTTTTTGTGCTATTTCCTTTTACGTATTCAAGTTCATTTGTTTTTGTTTTGTTTCATTTTTGTTGTTCTTTTTCATAACCTTTCCCATATTAATTTCATTTTTCATTCTCATTAAAAGAAAATGAAGGGACCCCGAAAATGTTTTCTTGTCTAACTTTTCGTTTTTTGCTTTTCTTTTTCTCTGGCAGAATCGCGGCGGCGGCGGAGGAGGCGACAACAGCGGCCTTGGCACTCCTGGCACAAGGACCAGCAGTGTCCTTCCCGATCTGCTCAGCCAGGCGTCCCCGGCCACGCCCCCCCGACACGATAAATCATCCAGTGAGGAGGTGAGTGCGAAATTTCCAATTGAGTTTCTTTTGTTTTCGTTTTGTTTCCGTCGATTGTTTTTTTTTTCTAATCGATTTCTCATTTGTGTTTGTAATCCTTTTTCGTTTTCTTTTGTTTGAGTTTCCTACCCAAAACCCGTCTGATTTTTAATAACATTAATGATTTTTGCGCCACAAACGTGTCCTTTCGTCCTTTACACAGAGAAGGGGAGGGAGGATAGATTTTCGATAGGTCCAGCGTTGAAGTTCCTGAAAATAATATCTTGGGGTTTTTTAAGAACCTTTCGTATCCCAGTTTTCTTTTCTTTTGATTCCTTAACTTTTTTGAATTTTTTCTGCTTTATCTGGTATTTTCCAAATTATCTAACCACTCTTAAAAAAAAAAACAAAGATCTGTGTGACTAATCGAATTTATAGCAAAATTTCCTTGACGTGGAATCAAAGTTCGAAAGAATGAAGATCGTAACGAAAATCAAAAGCCCAAAATTGGTAGAAATAATTGCATGCCCCGAAAATGAAACGCATGTTGAATAAATTCATTATATAAATATTAAAAAAAAGAGAAAACGTTACAAAATCAAAT
Source organism: Lissocephala sabroskyi (assembly GCA_037075105.1). Classification (NCBI taxonomy): domain Eukaryota; kingdom Metazoa; phylum Arthropoda; class Insecta; order Diptera; family Drosophilidae; genus Lissocephala; species Lissocephala sabroskyi. Next base: position 11,983 of record JBAMCP010000622.1, on the reverse strand, counting down.
TCTTCTTCTTCTTAATTGTGCTTTGTCTTTCCGCAACGTTTGAGCTGATGGCCACTTCGATAAATTCTAACAAATCACAAAATAAAAACAATAAATCAATTAAAAATACAATCAGTAAGTATACAAAAATAATAACTCCCCTCAACCACAACAACAACAACTGCAAATACAAAAGCAAAGTTCACAAAAATCCTTAAAAAAAAACAAAAAATTCTTTGTAAAAAATTCCATTCCATTTGAATGTTTTTTTGTGTTGTTTAATTTTTTTTCTTCTGGGACAGCAGGTCAAAATTATGTACTACTCTATTTATGTTTAATTTTAGGAATGTCTATATATATTTTTTTTCTCGGATTGTCTGTGTATAAAAAAAAATTACTTTCCTTTTTATGCGTGATTTTATTTACTGCACGAAGGCCTTCGGAACACGTTCTTCTTCTTTGGAGTTTCATAGGAAACTTCCCTCTCATTTCATTTCATTGCGACTCTTATAAAAAAAATATAAATGTATATAATTGAAAATAAAAAATAAATATTTTTAATTTCCATTGGCGTCTGGGGAAAGACTAAACACATTTTAAATTTTCTTTTCAAATTTCCTCTTAAGTGGCACCAACTTCACCCACTCCACTCTCCATTGCATGTGTAATTTTGTAAATTATTTTTAGCTGTTTTTTTTTTAAGCTGGAAAAACTAATTAAATTTTATTTTTTTCTTGCACTTTTCTATTTTCTTTTCTCTGAAAAAAAAAACACAAACCAACCCAACAACCTTAAAAATCAAACAAAATTAAATTATAATCGATAAACAACCGATAAATATTGAAACCAAAGTATCAAGCGGCCATTAGTTCATCGGTGCATTCCACGCCATCGAAATCGTTTATCGCCAGCAGTGGCAGCGGCAGCGGCACTGGCAGCAGCAACGCAACCACCACCGGCGGCGGCGGTTTAGGTCTCGGCGGCGGCAGCGTCATTGGCGGCATCATAATCAATGCAAATAACTCGCCCCAATCGACAATTTCGCTGGCCTCCTCCACCTCAAACTCCCGCCAGAATTCACCAAAGAATTCGATTAGTAAAACTCGTTCCACCAGCAGTATTACTAATTTATTGCATAAATCTGCTTCTTCCAACTCTGCCAACTTCCTCCACTTGTCCCCCAACTCGTCCTTGGCCACCTCAACAACCACATCGATCTGTGCGAATGCCACGCCCGCTGGCGGCCACAATCTGCCCCCGCATGCCTACGCCCTGCAACAGAAGCAGCGCAGCTTCCTCACCTTCGGCTTTGGGGCGGGCGGCTCGGGGCCGACGCGCCGGGAGTCGCACGTCAATGTCAACGTCACGCCCACTTCCCACGAGGCGGCCAACGATACCCCCGAAATCCGTAAGTATAAGAAGCGCTTCAATTCGGAGATCCTGTGCGCCGCCCTCTGGGGCGTGAACTTGCTGATTGGCACCGAAAACGGACTCATGCTGCTCGATCGCTCCGGCCAGGGCAAGGTAAGTTGGACAGATTCTTTCCATTGGAGAGCCTTTTAATTAATTGATTTGTGTGGCAGGTTTACCAGCTGATTTCGCGGCGCCGCTTCCAGCAGATGGAAGTGCTCGAGGGCCAGAACATTTTGGTCACCATATCCGGCAAGAAGAATCGCGTGCGCGTCTATTATTTGTCCTGGCTCAAGTCCAAGATTCTACGCACCGACGGCCTGTCCGATGTGAGTAATTTTAATTTCTATATTCAGTGATTTTGTAGCATTAACGTTTTTGTAATTTGCAGCAAGTGGAACGCCGCAACGGCTGGATAAATGTGGGTGATCTGCAAGGTGCTGTACATTTTAAGATTGTCAAATACGAGAGGATTAAGTTCCTAGTGATTGCATTAAAAGACTCTATCGAAATCTATGCCTGGGCCCCCAAACCATATCACAAATTTATGGCATTTAAGGTGAGCTTAGGGTCACCCACCCACCGAATCTCTCTAATCTCTTTGGGTTCTGTAGAATTTTGGTGAACTGGAGCATCGCCCGCTGCTGGTTGACCTCACCATCGAGGATCAATCGAGACTGAAGGTGATTTATGGTTCGGCCGAGGGTTTCCATGCGGTGGATTTGGATTCAGCTGAAGTATACGATATTTATCTTCCTAAACATGTGAGTTGTCCTCCTGAATATCATATCCTTAATCTTTAATCCTAACTGCCTCCCCACAGACTCAGGGTGCAATCATTCCGCATTGTATTGTGGCGCTTCCAAACTCAAATGGCATGCAGTTGTTGCTGTGCTACGACAACGAAGGCGTCTACGTCAACACCGTCGGTCGTGTGTCCAAGAATATTGTGCTGCAGGTACGACAGACCCCATAGAATTTATAGGATCTTCAGTTTTAATATGTTTCCGATTTTTCCAGTGGGGCGAAATGCCCACTTCGGTGGCCTACATCGGCACAGGTCAGATCATGGGCTGGGGCAACAAAGCAATAGAAGTGAGTGGCCTGATTTTGTTCTATAAATAGGGAAGGATTCTATTTGTGCTTCTTTTAGATACGTTCGGTGGAGAGCGGCCATTTGGATGGGGTGTTCATGCATAAGAAGGCCCAGCGCTTGAAATTCCTTTGCGAGCGCAACGACAAAGTTTTCTTCAGCAGTGCCAAGGGCGCTTCATCGTGTCAAATTTATTTCATGACCCTGAACAAACCAGGCATGGCCAATTGGTAATTCATCCCCCCCACCCCTCGAGAAATTATTGAGCTGAAAAGTGCGTAGGTTTTTTACTTTTACTGCCTCTTCCCCTGTCCCTGACATCAACGATCCTGCACGCCAGGAGAAGAGAACGTTTCAATTAATTAAAACAATTAAGCGAGCATGCAAAAAAACAAAACAAAAAAATTAAATTAAATGTAACAAAATATTTATAAAGAATAGAAACAAATGAAGAGCTCACTCGCCGAGGTTTTTCGAAAGCAAAATTCTTGTTTTCGCATCTTTGATCTTTGTATGTATAATGAAATTACATAACAAAAACACTCGCCACGCCCCCACACACACACGCGCACGATTTCATTTCAAATCTCGGATCCTTTCTCTCACACACTCACGACATACACACATAAATATATAATATTTGCAAGGATATATCGAGGCAATCCAAGGCGAACTTGCAATTAGTTTTTGTTCATTCATTAATTCAATGATGTTAGTTTATAGAATTGATTTGTGTTTGTGCGTTTCTAACGTTTGAAAACTTACAATTTTAGTGCAAAAAAAACAATTCAAATCGATCAGATGACGATATATATATATATGTTTAATAAATGTCTGTATGCTCATTCTATATACAAAAGGGAAAATATAAAGCGCCATTGTAAAAACTAAGTGATAAAATAATAAAAAAACACGCTAACTAGAAAAAGCATTAAAGCTGGAACAATTAAATTATAAATTTTTAACTAGAAAGCCACACAACAGCCCATTAAAAGGAATCGAGAAAGCTTAGAAAACAAATCGCATTGAACAAAATTTTATATATATACGGATATATATAAACAAAACTATAAATAAACCTAGTTAAGCCGCATTTTTTACTGAACTTTTATACAGAACAAAACGAGCAAAAACAAATACTTAAAAAAGCAAAAAAAAAAAAAAACTACTTCTACAATTAACGTAGCATTTGTTAAAGTTAATGAACAAAAAAAAAGAAAGCAACCGCAAAACGAAAATTATGGAAATCTTTCAACTGCTTGTGCGGTTAATTCGTGTGATTTTTTTTATACTTGTCTAAATTTTCGACGGCCGTTGCGCTGTCTGTTTTCGGATCTTCCTTGTTTTGTGTTGGTTTCTGTCAAGCACGCGTCCTTTGAGAAATTAACGAGTCCCCCCGTCTAAATAAATTTATGTATTTAACATTATATTGTTTGTTTATTATTTTATGTTTAATTACAAATTTATGTCACGTTCTGTTTTCTCGTTTTTTTACCGCAAGCAAAAGAAAACTGCGAACAAAAACCCAGAATTATAATATAAAAATGCTTACTTTATTTCTAAAATAAAACAAGTAAAATTATGATGAAATGAAATGTAAATCGAAAGAAATTATGATAAATATATTATATAATCTCAAAATTTATACTCTTCTTTTGTGGCGTAATGTCGGGCAGTCATAAAATAAATTATTTAAATATTTCTCAATCATTAATATCAGTTTCAAATTTGGCGCCCTTGCGCTACCTTACTTTCAAAAAATGCTAAAACGCTAACGATGTGGCAGCACTGTCAGCCGACGGAAGTGAGCGCGAAGTTGGCTGCGCTTGTTGACAGCTGTCACAGCTGCGTATTTCTTCCTCTTGCTTCTTCTCTTTTTCTCCCAAGCATCGGTAGGTGTTGTTTGCTGGATATTTAATCGTAAAATAAAGCGCGTAAAATGCAACATCAATTTATAATAACAACGAAAACGTTATCTAAACTCCTTGTATTTAAATTCCGTTGATGTATTTCGTTGAACCTTGCAGTTTGTGTGACTGAAAATTAAAAATAAAAATAGCCAAACATTGAGCAGCCATAAACTGCCACAGAGCAAAATCGACGTTGTGTATAATTACCAAAAATTAATTGGACACTGTTTTTTGACTGTTATTTTAGCAATGGGTCGCGTTATTCGTGCACAGCGTAAAGGCGCCGGTTCCGTCTTCAAGGCGCACGTCAAGAAGCGCAAGGGAGCCGCCAAACTGCGTTCCCTGGACTTTGCCGAGCGCTCCGGCTACATTCGCGGCGTTGTCAAGGTGAGTCAACTGATTAAAGCTTGGGAAAAGCAATTACTAAAATTAACCGGTTTCGATTTTAGGATATCGTGCACGATCCTGGTCGTGGCGCCCCCCTGGCCGTCGTCCACTTCCGCGACCCCTACCGCTACAAGATCCGCAAGGAACTGTTCATCGCCCCTGAGGGCATGCACACCGGCCAGTTCGTCTACTGCGGTCGCAAGGCCACCCTCCAGATCGGCAATGTGATGCCTCTGTCCCAAATGCCCGAGGGTACCATCATCTGCAACCTGGAGGAGAAGACCGGTGACCGCGGCCGTCTGGCCCGCACCTCTGGCAACTACGCCACCGTCATTGCCCACAACCCCGACACCAAGAAGACCCGTGTCAAGCTGCCCTCCGGCTCCAAGAAGGTTGTCCCCTCTGCCAACCGCGCCATGGTCGGCATCGTTGCCGGCGGCGGTCGTATCGACAAGCCCATCCTGAAGGCTGGTCGTGCCTACCACAAGTACAAGGTGAAGCGCAACAGCTGGCCTAAGGTGCGTGGTGTGGCCATGAACCCCGTGGAGCATCCTCATGGTGGTGGTAACCATCAACATATTGGTAAGGCGTCGACTGTTAAGCGTGGCACGTCTGCCGGTCGCAAGGTCGGTCTTATTGCTGCCCGCCGCACTGGTAGGATTCGTGGTGGAAAGGGCGACACCAAGGACAAATAAGCAGTGCGCCGAGGACACGGTTCCGTCTAAGAGCAGCGTAATAATGTTGTTGTGTGTTGGGCTGATTGGAATATGCGTTAGCTACATGGAAAAGCTGTATTTTGTCTACGTGCAATTTACATTCACGCGACGGAATAAAATTTATTTGTAAAAAATACCAAACTATTTTCGAAATGGCAAAGACGTGATCGGGCAGGGACCGGGATGCCGCAAGTTGCAGCTGCGACGTGGGAGCCAAGAATATCAATGGGAATGCACAATATTTAAACCACCGTCGTTGGAAAAATATAATTCTGCATGCCGGTCCGGTCGATTTGAATTGCGCGCCAATCACACAACAGCAGCTGATCAAAAACAGGAACGATCGCGAATATAATCGAATAGTTAGCAAGAATAATTCTTGGGTAATTCGCTTATCAATAAGCAATTATTATTGGTAAAAATATAAAAAAAAAAATCAGCTATATAACGAGGATAAAGCCGTCGATCTGCATGAAGTGAAAAAACCCCGGACAGGGTTGTTCGTTTTCGTGTTGATATCGACCAGCAACCCTACTTAAAGAAATCGGCAGTTCCGTCACCGCGTTGGCAGGGCTGTTGTATTTTCCCACTATTTTGCAATTTATTGTACATTTAAATGTTTCCGCACAGAAATCATTAAACCCCCGTTATTCGCATAATTTTTTCGCACAAAATACACCAACGAAAATATAATAAATACAACGTTTCAAACGACGGCGCGATTTCCCCAAAAGTTGGCAGCCCCAACAACAGCCACACACACGCACACCATCTCGCTCTCAGTGCAGTCGGGTTTCGTTCTTGTAGTTTAAATAAAAAATTAATTTCCGCGAGCAAAGTGCAAAACTAACAAAAAAACAAGGTGAAATAATTAAACAACAATGGACCGCACCTTCTACGAGGGTTGGCTGATAAAATCGCCGCCCACCAAACGGATATGGCGCGCAGTAAGTCTTTCATTTACCCACACATAGCCACAAACAAGCTTCTCTTGGGTTGTTGCTGTTGTTGTTGCTCCGGCGCATCCGCTTGGCCCAAGAAAATGACTTATTTTCCCAAAGAAGAAATGACCAAATTCTATAGAAAGATAACCGCAGCATAGTCAGTAATCACAAATTCCTTCCTATTATATTTTCCTGAGTCATGCAAAGACAGCCAACGCCGACCGACCGACCGTTCGCGGTGGACCCAGTGGCATTTTTGTACAATTACGCTGTGATTGCCTGTGTGTGAGTGTGTGTGAGGCAATGTTTGTTGTTGTTGTTTGTCAGATAATCATTTTTAATTCATTAATAAGCGGCTGGGCGACTGACTGGAATGATGATGATGACGACGGGGCCTTGCGGTCTCCAGCGCCGCTGTTGTTGTTGTTGTTGTTTTGAAAGCTGCCAGCGCGTTTTCTTTTTTTTTATAATTTATTGAAAATGCAAACACAAGCGAGTGGCCTGGCGTTGGTTTATCAAACCGAATGAATGAATTCTGCGATTACCCGCCGTGCCCGCCAGTCGGTTTGTTTGCTCTCCGCCGTGGGAATTTTGTTGGCATTGGCTAAATTTACGCTTAATTAATTTCAACTTAGCCACTCACACACACAGGCAGGCTGAGCGTATCAAATTTCCCTGAGCTGCCCGCCCAGGAACTCCGTTAATCAAATTTATTTAAAGCCTGTGGAAAGTAGCAAATTGATATGCGTGGAAACAGACACACACACGCCCCCAGTCCGTCTCGCTGGCTCGGCTCTGCGGTCCGCCCGATAAGCCTGCCTCGGCGCTGCTGACGCACTTGTCGAACGGTTGTTTATTCTCTGCTGGCTGCCTTTGTTTTATCCCATTGCCTCTCCCCCCGCTGCTCCCTGCAGTCGGCCTGCGAGACCTTGGAAGCCTCTGCGGATTGGCCATCATAATTCTGCTGGATTTAAGAAAAAATTTGCTATTTTGTTTACGCTTCGGGGTGCCAATTATCTGACCCCCCTCCCCTCCTCCAATATCTTTCTCTCTCTTTCGGAAATTTGTTTGTACTTAGCCCAGCAGGGGCCGTAAATTGGCCTTGGTTATTCTATACTCTCTTTCTGTATTCCCTAGAGCAGAGCAATCGGAGCTTATTAGTCGGGGGAAGAGAGTTGAAGAACCTGAAGTAGTGGGACTTACTGAGATCTTAAAAGGAGAAGAGAAATCTGAAGATCTGTTCGCTTTGGAGGAATGCTTATATGGTTCTTGAGATCTTGGACCTCTTGAGACCTTTAAGATCTCTTGAAACTCCTCTCGTTTATTTAGAAAAAGAAAGGGAGACCCCAAATGCAATCTGTCTTCTTCCCTCTCATCTTCTCATACTTTATAAGGCTGATAGTTTCCTTGATATTCGACTGATACCTTCCGTCATTCATTATCTTCAGCCACGATCTTTTCTTTATTCAGATTTGGTTTACAGGATCTTATAAACATTCCTAGCGAACTAGGAGCATCCTGATTCTGTCTTTAATCTCCTCCAATGAGAGTAGAAAGAGAAGAATCGGTCCACATCCCACTTTCCTAATCCTTCTCTCCACAGCAAGAATCTTGAACGATCTCATTCCATAGGAAAAGGGTATCTTTAGTTCGTTGCCACTGTCTACGGTTCTATTCCGTTCCAAAGGGCGGTAAGCCACCTGCAGTTCGTGTGCTGCCGGGGAACCGGTTTGTCATCACCTATCGTCTATCGGTTGGCGGCGTCGTTTCTATGTTGCTCGGTCAACTGGCCAATGCAGTGCGATGCCCTCGCGATGTTTGTCAATCCTCTGGCGACTGTGGGGAGTGGAGAGCTTGCCATGCAAATAAGATTCCCGGAAATCGGCAACTGCAACGAAACCGTTTCGATTACTCATCATTCCGCCCCTGGGCGGTAACCGATAATCGTCCGATTCATTTGCCTGTCACTGGGCTGTGTTCTTATCGTTGCAGCGCTGGCGGCGACGCTGGTTCACCCTGAAGCAGGGCGAGATACCCGAGCAGTTTTGCCTCGAATACTACACCGACCACAACTGCCGCAAGCTGAAGGGGGTCATCGATTTGGATCAGTGCGAGCAGGTGGACTCCGGGCTGCGTTTGGAGAACCGCAAGCAGAAGTTCCCGTACATGTTCGACATCAAGACGCCCAAACGGACCTACTACCTGGCGGCGGAGACCGACTCCGACATGCAGGACTGGGTGAATTGCATTTGCCAGGTGTGCCACCTCCACGACACCAAGCAGTCCAACGAGCTGCCCTTGAGTGCCACCACCGCTGCCAGTGGGGCAGGTAAGTCGTCCATCTCTACCAACGAATCCTTCTAAAGTTTCTCTGCTTCCCCAGATGAGAACCGCACCCAGCACACCAGCTCCAGTGGAGCGTTGAGCAACAACACCACGACCACCTCGCTGCACTCCTCGACGGGCGGTGGCTTGGCGGGCGGCTCGTCGCTGCTGCGGCGCCCGGCGGTGGTCGACCAACAGCCGCTCTCCCAGGCAGCCGCCGGCCCGTCCGGCCTGCCCAACAACTCCGACTCGGTCTACGTGAACACAGACTACAACAACCGGGAGACGATGCTCTGCGACTCGAACTTCGACCAGCAGGACCTGCTGTCGGCCGCCCAGCAGCAGCCGCCGCCCTCGCCGGCCACTGCCTTGTATTTGAACCACAGCGCCCTCATCCAGGCCCAGGCCTCGGCACGGCTGGCCGTCAGCGCCAATGGGGTGGTGCGCAAGCTGCCCGACAACCTGGTGCTCACCCAGCCGAGCCTGCCCGAGGACCAGCAGCTCGGCAGTGTGCAGGCCTCGCCGGCCCTAAGCACGGCCTCTGGGCCTTATATACCGATCAGCGAGTGCATTTCCGGCAGCCCCAAGCATCTGGTGGGCGGCAGTCAGCTGAACAATCTCGACCCCAAGTACATTGGTATTCCAAGGAGCCACAACAACATCGGCCTCAATCTCACCAACGACCAGTCCTACTCGCCGAAGATAACCAACTGCAGTTTGGTGAGTTCGCTTGGGAAAAACGAATCTATCAAAAAGTTACTAACCTTCGGCTTTCAGGCCCAACTGCCGGGCAGCGCGGGGAAGCAGCAGCGCAGCCAGCGCTCGGACTCGGATTCGGAGAGCGTCTTCACGGACGACGAGTGGGCGCATCCGTTGCCCTTGCGGGAGAACGTGGACCGCAGCACGCGCCCCTCGGACAGCTCGATTGAGAACGAATCCTTTGTGCTGACCTACTCCCAGCGGTTCTCGAAGATGCCCGACGAGGTGGGAGGCAGCCCAGCGGCCGGCCTGCCTCAGCCCGCCGAGGAGGGCCCGGGCAGCGATCGCACGCTGGAGAAGCTGGCCAAGGTGCTCAAGAACAAAAACAATCTCATCCTGGACTTTAAAGACACCGAAAAGTAAGTTAACCAACCAATAAGTGATTTATTCTCACCGATTTTCCTGATCTCCAGGCATCCACGCGACCTGCCGCCGCTGTCGGACACGGAGAACACCTCGCCGGCCATTGTGGCGCGCCGCCATGCCGCCTACTCGGTCATCGAGGACAGCTACGACATTCCACGCTCCCACCAGCTGCCGTACAACAACGTCGGCCAGTTGCTCTCCGAGCGGCTGGCCACCAGTCCCCACAACGCGAACCCCATCGCGGCCTCGACGCCGAACCTGATGGCCGACATGGCCGCTCTGGTGGCCGCCATGCCCAACGTGCCCTCGTCGGCCATCAGCGCGGCCAGCTCGCCCTCCACGGCCACGGCCCGCACACTGCCGCGCCAGCATTGCTATCCCAACGCGGCGCCCACCCGGATGGAGGGCAATGTGTTCCGCTATGATTTCATCGAGCAGGGCGACTGCCCGCCTGTCAACCGCAAGCTGAAGCCCAAGGTGGCGTCCGTGGCGGAGGCCGGCAAGTCCACGGTGGAGGACAGGCCGCCGGAGGAGTTTCCCGCCAAGCCGCCGGTGGGCGCCGTCGAGCATTTGACCACCAAACTGTGCGCCGCTCAGCTCCAGCAGCCGGGCGGCCCGCCCAGCGTGGACAGGAAGTGCAAACCGAATGCCTTTAAAGTGAGTGGACAGCAAGTCCTCCAAGCGAGTGGAGTTTTTGTAATCCGTTGTTGTCCCCACAGACTGGAGCTCGCCGCTCGACTGGAGCCCCGAAATCAATGGTCCTGCCGCATGAGATCGACGTTCAGTCGCCCGGAGCCGGCGCTTTCTTCCACGAGAACCGCACCCTGCCGCGCCAGCTGCATCGGCCGCACCCCAACAGCCCGGGCAGCCATTCAGTGCAGCACCAGCGCACGGCCTCGGCCGCTGCCGCCATGCCAGTCCATGCCACGCCGCAGCCAGTGGCCAAGCAGCAGCCGCCGGCCGAGCACACCCTGCAGTATTTCGACCTGGACGTGAGCAACAAGCCGCAGCTGCTCAACCGCCAGAGCATCAGCGTGGGCAATCTGTACTCGCAGGGCGGCTCTGGCGGCATGCGGCTGGCCCCGGTGGACTTGGGTGCGGCTGCCCGGACGCCGGCCAAGAGCGGCGTGGTGTACAAGTCGGTGGACTTTGTGAAGACCGAGGCCTTCCAGCGGATCCGCGAGGAGCGCAACAAGGAGAGCAGCGAGAACAGCCCGTCGTCCAGCGGCAACAAGTGAAGGGCGGCCGACAACGAGTGCATGGAGCCAAGTGCAATATTTAGCCACATCCTCTGCCTGATGAACGATCCTTTAGTGCCTCACGGAAGCGTGCAAACGTTTCCACATTTCTCCCTTCATATCCATGGCTTAGCTTTAGGTGTGCATATTCATTATTTAAACGCGCGTCGTCTTAGGTTTAAGTTAAGTGTAATTTCGGGTTTTTTTTAGTACTTTTGACATTTCAAGACTCCTGACCGGGCGGCGGTGCAAGGTCCGCTCGGAGGTTCTGTAAATCCGAAGGTCAGCTTTTATTCTGTACATGTGACGGTTTAGTGCTATTTTACAATGCAAAGTTTTATACATTTTACACGCGATATATCATTTATATACGATATTTATATATATATAAATTTACACACGAATTTTATACGCATCGATGTAGAGAAAGAGAGACCACGTCAATAAAAACGAGGCGATTTGTATCTTGTATGCAATTTGAATTTCGCGCCAATCTGCGCTCAAAAGCAGGCTACACTTTTTTCGAAATATTAAAATTTTGCCCCTGTGTGATAGGCAACATTTTTTTCAGGCCGGCAGCCAAAATTTGCGAGAATTTCAAATGCCTATATCTCGCAAACGAAACAAGCGAGGTGAAAGGCCAAATACGTTTTAGAAAGGTCAGATAGTTAGCTTTAATTGTGCATTATTACTTTTTGAAAAGGTCAAGCGGTTACCGAGATATGAGCAACCAAAATTTTCAAACCGTCATAACTCGAAAACCAAGCGAGATAGGTCATCGGTGCCATATACCTTTTTTAAAGGTCAGATCGTAAGCTTTAATTGTGCATTAACACTTTTTGAAAAGGTCAAGCGG